>JACGTP010001230.1:0-11915 GCA_023678845.1 Mischocyttarus mexicanus
AACGTTGAAAACTCATTACTCCTTAGATTACCTAGTTCGTAATTTTTTGGGTAAATTATTGAGAAATATCTCAAATTAAATCTAAGGGTTTTTCCTAGTATTCAGTTGTAACTTCTAAACGAGGCGCCAAGAATTTCGTCTTTTGTAAGGTTTTTTCTCAAGAAAAATGAATTTTTTAAATCGAGAATTTTGCAAAAAGCGTAAAAAAGCCTGGAAACTATGGAATTTTTTCGCGGTATGCTACAATCAAAATATCTGAACGTTGAAAACTCATTACTTTCTTAGATTACACAGTTCGTAATTTTTGGGGTAAATCATTAAGAAATATTTCAAATTAAAGCTAAGGGTTTTTCCTATTATTCAGTAGAAATTTCTAAACAAGGCGCCAAGAATTTCGTATTTTGTAAGGTTTTTTCTCAAGAAAAAAGTTTTTTTTAAATAGAGAATTTTGCAAAAGCGTAGAAAAGCCTCGAAACTATGGAATTTGATAGCGGTATGCTACAATCAATATATCTGAACGTTGAATACTCATTACTCTCTTAGATTACTCAGTTGGTAATTTTTGAGTTGTTTGTTAGGTTTTTTCTCTAGAAAGACAAATTTTCAAATCGAGAATTTTTTCAAAAACGAAAAAAAAGCCTGGAGACTATAGAACTTTTTCGCAGTATGCTGGAATCCAAGTATCTGAACGTTAAAAACTAATTATTCTCTTAGATTACCCAGTTCGTAATTTTTTGGGTCAATTATTAAGAAATATCTCAAATTGAAGCTAAGGGTTTTTCCTATTATTCAGTAGAAATTTCTAAACAAGGCGCTATAAAGTTCGTCTTCTGTAAGATTTTTCTCAAGAAAAAAGAATTTTTCAAATCGAGAATTTTGCAAAAAGCGAAAAAAAAGCCTCGAGCCTATAGAACTTTTTCGCGGTATGCTGGAATCAAAGTATCTGAACGTTGAAAACTCATTATTCTCTAGGATTACCCAGTTCGTAATATTTTGGGTAAATTATTAAGTAATATCTTAAATTGAAGCTAAGGGTTTTTCCTATTATTCAGTAGAACTTTCTAAACGAGGCGCCAAGAATTTCGTCTTTTGTAAGGTTTTTTCTCAAGAAAGAANGAACTTTTTCGCGGTATGCTGGAATCAAAGTATCTGAACGTTGAAAACTCATTATTCTCTAAGATTACCCAGTTCGTAATATTTTGGGTAAATTATTAAGTAATATCTTAAATTGAAGCTAAGGGTTTTTCCTATTATTCAGTAGAACTTTCTAAACGAGGCGCCAAGAATTTCGTCTTTTGTAAGGTTTTTTCTCAAGAAAGAAGAATTTTCAAATCGAGAATTTTTCTAAAGCGAAAAAAAAGCCTCGAGAATATAAAACTTTTGCGCGGTATGCTGGAATCAAAGTATCTGAACGTTGAAAACTCCTTAAACTTTTAGATTACCTAGTTCGTTATTTTTGAGGTAAATTATTAATAAATATCTCAAATTGAAGCTTAAGGTTTTTCCTATTACTCAGTAGAAATTTCTAAACAAGGCGCCAATAATTTCGTATTTTGTAAGGTTTTTTCCCAAGAAAAAAGAATTTTTTAAATAGAGAATTTTGCAAAAAGCGTAGATAAGCCTCGAAACTATAGAATTTGATCGCGGTATGCTACAATCAATATATCTGAACGTTGAATACTCATTACTCTCTTAGATTACTCAGTTCGTAATTTTTGGGGTAAATTATTAAAAAATATCTCAAATTGAAGCTTAAGGTTTTTCCTATTACTCAGTAGAAATTTCTAAACGAGGCACCAAAAATTCGTTGTTTGTTAAGTTTTTTCTCAAGAAAGACAAATTTTCAAATCGAGAATTTTTTCAAAAGCGAAAAAAAAGCCTGGAGACTATAGAACTTTTTAGCGGTATGCTGGAATCAAAGTATCTGAACGTTGAATACGCCTTATTCTCTTAGATTACCCAATTTGTAATTTTTTGGGTAAATTATTAAGAAATATCACAAATTGAAGCTAAGGGTTTTTCCTATTATTCAGTAGAAATTTCTAAACAAGGCGCTATAAAGTTCGTCTTCTGTAAGGTTTTATCTCAAGAAAAAAGAATTTTTCAAATCGAGAATTTTTTCTAAAGCGAAAAAAAAGCCTCGAGACTATAGAACTTTTGCGCGGTATGCTGGAATCAAAGTATCTGAACGTTGAAAACTCCTTAACCTTTTAGATTACCTAGTTCGTTATTTTTGAGGTAAATTATTAATAAATATCTCAAATTGAAGCTTCAGGTTTTTCCTATTACTCAGTAGAAATTTCTAAACAAGGCGCCAAAAATGTCGTCTTTTGTAAGGTTTTTTCTCAAGAAAGAAATATTTTCATATCGAGAATTTTGCCAAAAGCGAAAAAAAAGCTTCGATACAAATGGAACTTTTTCGCGGTATGCTGGAATCAAAGTATCTGAACGTTGAAAACTCCTTACTCTTTTAGATTACCTAGTTCGTAGTTTATGAGGTAAATAATTAAGAAATATCTCAAATTGAAGCTGAAGGTTTTTCTTATTACTTAGTAGAAATTTCTAAACGAGGCAATAAAAATTTCGTTGTTTGTAAGGTTTTATCTCAAGAAAGAAGGATTTTCAAATCGAGAATTTTGCCAAAAGCGGAAAAAAGCCTCGAAACAATAGAATTTTTTTGCGGTATGCTGGAATCAAAGTATCTGAACGATGAAAACTCATTACTCTCTTAGATTACTCAGTTCGTTATTTTCGGGGTAAATTATTAAGAAATATCTAAAAATGGGATCTAAGGGTTTTCCCTATTATTCAGTAGTAATTTCTATAGGCGGCGCTAAATATTCGTTGTTTGTAAGGTTTTTTCTCAAGAAAGAAGAATTTTTAAATCGAGAATTTTTGCAAAAACGAGAAAAAAAGCCTCGAGACTATAGAACTTTTTCGCGGTATGCTGGAATCAAAGTGTCTGAACGTTGCAAACTTCTTGCTCTTTTAGATTACCCAGTTTGTAATTTTTGAGGTAAATTATTAAGAAATATCTCAAATTGAAGCTAAGGGTTTTTCCTATTATTCAGTAGAAATTTCAAAAAGAGGCACCAAAAGTTCGTTATTTGTTAGGTTTTTTCTCAAGAAAGAAGAATCTTTCAATCGAGAATTTTTTCAAAATCGAAAAAAAAGCCTCGAGACTATAGCTCTTTTTCGCGGTATGCTGGAATCAAAGTATCTGAACGTTGAAAACTCCTTACTCTTTTAGATTACCTAGTTCGTAATTTTTGAGGTAAATTATTAGGAAATATCTCAAATTAAAGCTTAAGGTTTTTCCTATTACTCAGTTGAAATTTCTAAACGAGGCAATAAAAATTTCGTTGTTTGTAAGGTTTTATTTCAAGAAAGAAGGATTTTCATATAGAGAATTTTGCCAAAAGCGAAAAAAAGCCTCGAAACAATGGAATATTTCGCGGTATGCTGGAATCAAAGTATCTGAACGTTGAAAACACCTTACTCTTTTAGATTACCCTGTTCGTACTTTTTGAGGTAAATTATTAAGAAATATCTCAATTTGAAGCTAAGGATTTTTCCTATTATTCGGTAGAAATTTCTAAACGAGGCGCCAAGAATTTCGTCTTGTGTAAGGTTTTCTCTCAAGCAAGAAGAATTTTCAAATCAAAAATTTTGGCAAAAGCGTAAAAAAAGCCTCGAGACTATAGATCTTTTTCGCGGTATGCTGGAATCGAAGTATCTGAACGTTAAAAACTCCTTATTTTTTTAGATTACCTAGTTCGTAATTTTTGAGGTAAATAATTAAGAAATATCTCAAATTAAAGCTAAGGGTTTTTCCTATTATTCAGTAAAATTTCTGAACGTGGCGCCAAAAATTTCGTTTTTTATAAAGTTTTTTCTCAAGAAAGAAGAATCTTTAAATCGAGAATTTTGCTAAAAAGTGAAAAAAAGCCTCGAAAGAATGGAATTTTTTCGCGGTTTCTAGCATCAAAGTATCTGAACGTTAAAAACTCATTACTCCCTAGGATTATCCAGTTCGTAATTTTTTGGGTAAATTATTAAGAAATATCTCAAAGTGAAGCTAAAGGATTTTCCTATTATTCAGTAGAAATTTTTAAACGAGGCGCCAAAAATTTCGTTACTTGAAAAGTTTTTTCTCAAGAAAGAAAAATTTTCAAATCGAGAATTTTGCCAAATGCGAAAAAAGAAGTCTCGAAGCAATGGAATTTTTCGCGGTATGCTAGAATAAAAGTATGTGAACGATGAAACCTCATTACTCTCTTAGATTACTCAGTTCGTATTTTTTGGGGTAAATTATTAAGAAATATCTCAAATTGAAACTTAGGGTTTTTCTTATTATTCAGAGGTAACTTCTAAACAAGGCACCAACAATGTCGTCTGTTGTAAGGTTTTTTCTCAACACAGAAGTGATTTCAAATCGAGAATTTTGCCAAAAACGAAAAAAAGCTTCAAAACAATGGAATTTTTTCGCGGTATGCTAGAATGAATGTATCTGATCGTTGATAACTTCTTACTCTTTTAGATTACCTAGTTCGTAATTTTTGAGGTAAATTATTAAGAAATATCTGAAAGTGAAGCTAAAAGATTTTCCTATTATTCAGTAGAAATTTTTAAACGAGGCGCCAAAAATTTCGTTGTTTGTAAAGTTTTTTCTCAAGAAAGAAAAATTTTCAAATCGAGAATTTTGCCAAAAGTGAAAAAAAGCCTCGAAAGAATGGAATTTTTTCGCGGTATGCTAGCATCAAAGTATCTGAACGATGAAAACTTATTACTCTTTAGATTACCCAGTTCGTAATTTTTTGGGTAAATTATTAAGAAATATTTCAAATTGGATCTAAGGATTTTTCCTATTATTCAGTAGTAATTTCAAAAAGAGGCAAAAAAAATTCGTTTTTGTAAGGTTTTTTCTCATGAAAAAAGAATTTTTAAATCAAGAATTTTGCCAAAAGAGTAAAAAAAGCAACTAAACTGTGGAATTTTTTCGCTGTATGCTAGGATCAAAGTATCTGAAAGTTAAAAACTCATTACACCCTTAGATTACCTAGTTCGTAATTTTTGAGGTAAATTATTAAGAAATATCTCAAATTGAAGCTAGGGGTTTTTCCTATTATTCAGTAGTAATTTTAAAAAAAGGCACAAAAAATTCGTTGTTTGTAAGTTTTTTTCTCAAAAAAGAAGAATTTTCAAATCGAGAATTTTGGCAAAAGAATAAAAAAAGCCTCGAGACTATAAAACTTATTCGCAGTATGCTGTAATCAAGGTATCTGAACGTTGAAAGCTTTTTACTCTTTTAGATTACCCAGTTTGTAATTTTTGAGGTAAATTATTAAGAAATATCTCAAAGTGAAGCTAAAGGATTTTCCTATTATTCAGTAGAAATTTTTAAACGAGGCGCCAAAAATTTCGTTGTTTGTAAAGTTTTTTCTCAAGAAAGAAAAATTTTCAAATCGAGAATTTTCCCAAAAGTGAAAAAAAGCTTAGAAAGAATGGAATATTTTCGCGGTTTGCTAGCATCAAAGTATCTGAACGTTAAAAACTCTTTACTCTCTTAGATTACCCAGTTCGTAATTTTTGGGGTAAATTATAAGGAAATATCTCAAATTAAAGCTAATGGTTTTTCCTATTATTCAGTAAAAATTTCTGAACGTGGCGCCAAAAATTTCGTTTTTTGTAAGGGTTTTTCTCAAGAAAGAAAAATTTTCAAAACGAGAATTTTGCCAAAAGCGAAAAAAAGTCTCCAAACAATGAAATTTTTCCGCGGTATGCTAGAATAAAAATATCTGAACGATGAAAACTCATTATTTTCTTAGATTACTCAGTTCGTGATTTTTGGGGTAAATTATTAAGAAATATCTCAAATTGAAGCTAAGGGTTTTTCCTATTATTCAGTAGAAATTTCTAAACAAGGCGCAAAGAATTTCGTCATTTGTAAGGTTTTTTCTCAAGAAAGAAGAATTTTCAAATCGAAAATTTTGCCAAAAGCGTAAAGAAGTCTCGAAGCACTGGAATTTTTCGCGGTATGCTAGAATGAAAGTATGTGAACGATGAAACCTCATTACTCTCTTAGATTACTCAGTTCGTAATTTTTGAGGTAAATTATTAAGAAATATCTCAAATTTAAACTTAGGGTTTTTCTTATTATTCAGAGGTAACTTCTATACAAGGCACCAAAAATGTCGTCTGTTGTAAGGTTTTTTCTCAACACAGAAGTATTGTCAAATCGTGAATTTTGCCAAAAACGAAAAAAAAGCTTCAAAACAATGGAATTTTTTTGCGGTATGCTAGAATGAATGTATCTGATCGTTGAAATCTCATTACTCCCTTAGATTATCTAGTTCGTAATTTTTAGGGTAAATTATTAAGAAATAACTCAAATCGAAGGTAAGGGTTTTTCCTATTATTCATTAGAAATTTCTAAACAAGGCGCCAAGAATTTCGTCATTTGTAAGGTTTTTTCTCAAGAAAGAAGAATTTTCAAATCGAGAATTTTGCTAAAAGCGAAAAAAAGCCTCGAAACTGTGGAATTTTTTCGCTGTATGCTAGGATCAAAGTATCTGAACGTTGAAAACTCATAACACCCTTAGATTACCCAGTTCGTAATTTTTGAGGTAAATTATTAAGAAATATCTCAAATTGATGCTAGGGGTTTTTCCTATTATACAGTAGTAATTTTAGAAAGAGGCACGAAAAATTCGTTGTTTGTAAGTTTTTTTCACAAAAAAGGAGAATTTTCAAATCGAGAATTTTGGCAAAAGCGACAAAAAAGCCTCAAGACTATGGAACTTTTTGCAGTATGCTGGAATCAAGGTATCTGAACGTTGAAATCTCATTATTCTCTTAGACTACCCAGTTTGTAATGTTTGAGGTAAATTATTAAGAAATATCTCAAAGTGAAGCTAAAAGATTTTCCTATTATTCAGTAGAAATTTTAAAACGAGGCGCTAAAAATTTCGTTTTTTGAAAAGTTTTTTCTCAAAAAAGAAGAATTTTTAAATCGAGAATTTTGGCAAAAGCGAAAAAAAAGCCTCGAGACTATGGAACTTTTTCGCAGTATGCTAGGATTAAAGTATCTGAACGGTAAAAACTCATTATTCCCATAGATTACCCAGTTCGTAATTTTTAAGGTAAATTATAAGGAAATATCTCAAATTGAAGCTAAAGGTTTTTTCAATTATTCAGTAGTAATTTTAAAAAGAGGCACCAAAAATTAGTTGTTTGTAAGGTTTTTTCTCAAGAAAGAATAATTTTTAAATCGAGAATTTTAGCAATAGCGTAAAAAAAGCCTCGAGACTATAGAATTTTTTCGCGGTTTGCTAGCATTAAAATATCTGAATAAAAAAAACTCATTACTACCATGAATTATCCAGTTCGTAATTTTTGGGGTAAATTATTTAGAAATATCTCAAATCGAAGCTAAGGGTTTTTTTTCATTATTCAGTAGAAATTTCTAAACGAGGCGCTAAGAATTTCGTCTTTTGTAAGGTTTTTACTTTTGAAAGAAGAATTTTTAAATCGAGAATTTTGCCAAAAGAGTAAAAAAAGGAACAAAACTATAGAATTTTTTCGCGATATGCTAGAATGAAAGTATCTGAACGATGAAAGCTCATTACTCTCTTAGATTACTCAGTTCGTAGTTTTTGGGGTAAATTATTAAGAAATATCTTAAATTGAAGCTAAGGGTTTTTCCTATTATTCAGTAGAAATTTTAAAAAGAGGCACCAAAAATTCGTTGTTTATAATGTTTTTTCTCAAGAAAGAAAAATTTTCAAATCGAGAATTTTGCCTAAAGTGAAAAAAAGCCTCGAAAGAATGGAATTTTTTCGCGGTTTGCTAGCATCAAAGTATCAGAACGTTAAAAACTCTTTACTCCCTTGAATTATACAGTTCGTAATTTTTTGGGTAAATTATTAAAAAATATCTCAAATTGAAGCTAAGGGTTTTTCCTATTATTCAGTTGTAATTTTAAAAAGAGGCACCAAAAATTCGATGTTTGTAATGTTTTTTCTCAAGAAAAAAGAGTTTTTAAATCGAAAATTTTGCCAAAATCGTAAAGAAGTCTCGAAGCAATGGAATTTTTCGCGGTATGCTAGAATGAAAGTATGTGAACGATAAAACCTCATTACTCTCTTAGATTACTCAGTTCGTAATTTTTGGAGTAAATTATTAAGAAATATCTCTAATTGAAACTTAGGGTTTTTCTTATTATTCAGAGGAAACTTCTAAACATGGCACCAAAAATGTCGTCTGTTGTAAGGTTTTTTCTCAACACAGAAGTAATTTCAAATCGAGAATTTTGCCAAAAACGAAAAAAATGCTTCAAAACAATGGAATTTTTTCGCGGTATGCTAGAATAAAAGTATCTGGTCGTGGAAAACTCATTACGCCTTTGGATTATCCAGTTTTTAGTTTTTGGGGTGAATTATAAGGAAATATCTCCAATTAAATCTAAGGGTTTTTACTATTATTCAGAAGTAATTTCTAATCAAGGCAACAAAAATATCGTCTTTTGTAAGGTTTTTTCTCAAGAAAGAAGAATTTTTAAATCAATAATTTTGCAAAAAACTGAAAGAAAGCATCGATACTATGGAATTTTTTCGCGGTATGCTAGAATCAAAGTATCTGTACGATGAAAACTCATTACTCTCTTAGATTACCCAGTTTGTAATTTTTTGGGTAAATTATTAAGAAATATCTCAAATTGAAGCTAAGGTTTTTTTCTATTATTCAGTAGAAATTTCTAAACGAAGCGCCAAGAATTTCGTCTTTTGGTAAGATTTTTTCTCAAGAAAGAAGAATTTTTAATTCGAGAATTTTGCCAAAAAAAAAGAAATAGCAACAAAACTATGGAATTTTTTCGCGGTATGCTAGAATCGAAATATCTGAACGATAAAAACTCATTACTTACATAGATAACCCAGCTTGTAATTTTTAGGGTAAATTATCAGGAAATATCTCAAATTAAAGCTAAGGGTTTTTCCTATTATTCAATAGAAATTCCTGAACAAAGCGCCAAAAATTTCGTTGTTTGTAAGGTTTTTTCTCATAAAAGAAGCATTTTTAAATCGAAAATTTTGACAAAACCGAAAAAAGCATCGAAACAATGGAATTTTTCCGCGGTATGCTAGAATGAAAGTATCTGAACGATGAAAACTCATTACTTTCTTAGATTACTCAGTTCGTAATTTTTGGGGTTAATAATTAAGAAATATCTCAAATTAAAGATAAGGGTTTTTTCAATTATTCAGTAGTAATTTTTAAAAGAGGCACCAAAAATTTGTTGTTTGTAAGGTTTTTTTAAGAAGGAAGAATTTTTAAATCGAGAATTTTAGCAATAGCGTAAAAAAGGCCTTGAGACTATAGAATTTTTTCGCGGTTTGCTAGCATCAAAATATCTGAATAATGAAAAGTCATTACTACCATGGATAATCCAGTTCGTAATTTTTGGGGTAAATTATTTAGAAATATCTCAAATTGAAGCTAAGGGTTTTTTTTCATTATTCAGTAGAAATTTCTAAACGAGGCGCTAAGCATTTCGTCTTTTGTAAGGTTTTTACTTTTGAAAGAAGAATTTTTAAATCGAGAATTTTGCCAAAAGAGTAAAAAAAGGAACAAAACTTTAGAATTTTTTCGCGATATGCTAGAATGAAAGTATCTGAACGATGAAAGATCATTACTCTCTTAGATTACCCAGTTCGTAGTTTTTGGGGTAAATTATTAAGAAATATCTTAAATTGAAGCTAAGGGTTTTTCCTATTATTCAGTAGAACTTTCTAAACGAGGCGACAAAAATATCGTCTTTTGTAAGGTTTTTTCTCAAGAAAGAAGAATTTTCAAAACGAGAACTTTGCCAAAAGCGAAAAAAAGTCTCGAAACTATGGAATTTTTTCGCAGCATGCTAGAATCAAAGTATCTGAACGATGAAAACTCCTTACTCTATCAGATTACTTAGTTCGTAATTTTTGGGGTAAATTATTAAGAAATATCTCAAATTGAAGGTAAGGGTTTTTCCTATTATTCAGTAGAACTTTCTAAACGAGGCGACAAAAATATCGTCTTTTGTAAGGTTTTTTCTCAAAAAAGAAGAATTTTCAAAACGAGAATTTTGCCAAAAGCGAAAAAAAGTCTCGAAACTATGGAATTTTTTCGCGGTATGCTAGAATCAAAGTATCTGAACGATAAAAACTCATTACTTCCTTAGATTACCCAGTTCGTAATTATTAGGGTAAACTATTAGGAAATATTTCAATTTAAAACTAAGGGTTTTTCCTATTATTCAGTAGAAATTTCTGAACGAGGTGCCGAAAATTTTGTCGTTAGTAAGGTTTTTTCTCAAAAAAGAAGAATTTTTAAATCGAGAATTTTGACAAAAGCGAAAAAGTCTCGAAACAATGGAATTTTTCCGCGGTATGCTAGAATAAAAGTATCTAAACGATGAAAACTCATTATTTTCTTAGATTACTAAGTTCGTGATTTTTGGGGTAAATTATTAAGAAATATCTCAAATTGAAGCTAACGGTTTTTCCTATTATTCAGTAGTAATTTCAAAAAGAGGCGCCAAGAATTTCGTCTTTTGTAAGGTTTTTACTTATGAAAGAAGAATTTTTAAATCGAGAATTTTGCCAAAAGAGTAAAAAAAGCAACAAAACTATAGAATTTTTTCGCGATATGCTAGAATGAAAGTATCGGAACGATGAAAGCTCCTTACTCTCTTAGATTACTCAGTTCGTAATTTTTAGGGTTAATTATTAAGAAATATCTCAAATTGAAGCTAAAATTTTTTCCTATTATTCAAAAGAAACTCCTGAACAAAGCGTTAAAAATTTTGTTGTTTTTTAAGGTTTTTTCTCATAAAAGAAGCATTTTTATATCGAAAATTTTGACAAAAGCGAAAAAAAGCCTCGAAACAATAGAGTTTTTCCGCGGTATGCTAGAATAAAAGTATCTCAACGATGAAAACTCATTACTCTCTTAGATTACTCAGTTCGTAATATTTGGGGTTAATTATTAGGAAATATCTCAAATTGAAGCTAAGGGTTTTTCCTATTATTCAGTAGAAATTTCTAAACAGCGCGCCAGGAATTTCGTCTTTTGTAAGGTTTTTTCTCAAGAAAGAAGAATTTTCAAATGGAAAATTTTGCCAAAAGCGAAAAGAAGCCTCGATACTATGGAATTTTTTCGCGGTATGCTGGAATCAAAGTATCTAAACGTTGAAAACTCCTTACTTTTTTAATTTACCCAGTTTGTCATTTTTGAAGTAAATTATTACGAAATATCTCAAATTGAAGCTAAAGTTTTTTCTTATTATTCAGTAGAATTTTCAAATAAAAGCACCAAAAATTTGTTGTTTATAAGGTTTTTTCTTAAGAAAGAAGAATTTTCAAATCGAGAATTTTCCGAAAAGCGAAAAAAAAGCCTCGATTCCAATAGGTCTTTTTCGCGAAATGCTAGAATTAAAGTATCTAATCGTTGAAATCTCATTGCTCCCTTAGATTATCTAGTTCGTAATTTTTAGGGTAAATTAATAAGAAATAACTCAAATCGAAGGTAAGGGTTTTTCCTATTATTCAGTAGAAATTTCTAAACAAGGCGCCAAAAATTTCGTGGTTTGCAATGTTTTTTCTCAAGAAAGAAAAATTTTCAAATCGAGAATTTTGCCAAAAGCGAAAAAAAGCCTTGAAACAATGGAGTTTTTTCGCGGTTTGCTAGCATCAAAGTATCTGAACTTTAAGAACTTATTACTTCCTTGGATTATCCAGTTCGTAATTTTTTTGGTAAATTATTAAGAATTATCTCAAATTGAAGCTAATTGTTTTTCCTATTATTCAGTAGTAATTTTAAAAAGAGGCACCAAAAATTCGTTGTTTGTAAGGTTTTTTCTCAAGAAAGAAGAATTTTCA
>JACGTP010001231.1:0-11915 GCA_023678845.1 Mischocyttarus mexicanus
TATTCAAGGTTTTAATATTATAAAACTCCCCTAAGGATGAATATTAGTTAACAAAATAATAAAATTAAAATTAAAATTTTTTTACAGTACTTTCTTGCCAATGGATTACCATTCGAGAATTCCATTCAGGTGGTACTTTCTAATGCCATTTTTTAACAAACGTCGAGAACTTATTCAAGGTCCTAATATTAGATTGTCAAATATAAAATGGAGCAAAAAATGCACATAATTGAATTCGATTTTGCTCCATTTCATACTTGACAGTCTAATATTCTATAATTCTCCCGAGGAAAAAAATAAAAATTCGAACAATCTTCAATCGAGAGATTATTTTTTCACAACTTTTAAGAAATTTCATCTAACTTATGAATACTAATGATTTGATGATTTTTAAATTTGATGATTTATAAATTTGATTATGAAAATCAAATTTATGACAAGTTTTGTTTATCCGTTTCTTAAAATACTTACGTCGTTACGGATAACTTTAATGGAAAATTTAATGATGGGGTGAGGAAGGAGAAGGGAGGAAAATCATGGATAAAATGTAACACGTTGAATATTATAAAATGAAAACTTTTTCTCTAGTCGAATGTTATGCATGCAGAATCTTACTCGGAATAGGAAGAATTTAATATGCGTGTATTTATGTATGAAAGGATTAAACAGAAGATTAAAGTAAAA
This sequence comes from Mischocyttarus mexicanus, assembly GCA_023678845.1. Classification (NCBI taxonomy): domain Eukaryota; kingdom Metazoa; phylum Arthropoda; class Insecta; order Hymenoptera; family Vespidae; genus Mischocyttarus; species Mischocyttarus mexicanus. The sequence goes on from JACGTP010001231.1 coordinate 685, forward strand.
AGAAAAAAAGGAGTAAGAGAGTGGCAGAAAGAGAGAGAGAGAGAGAGGGGGAAGGAGAAAAAAGAAAGATTATTATCGATACTAAACACGATGGATTACCTAACTGCGTCCTCGACACATCTGAACCGTTCGATTGAAGATTGAATGATCGAGAAGAGCCTATATAACGTTAACATCGATCATTATTGTTCCATGAGCAGGATTTTCCTTATAAATATAAAAAATAAAAGAAGAAGAAGAAATATATGGTAAGAAAAAACCGCAAAAAATAATTGTTTATTTGTTTTTCTTGGATAATCATAATTAATTTCCCCCCTTTAATCACTTATATTGAAGTTTTCTCCTGAAAAATTAGTATAGATCGACAAAGAAAATGTTTGAAAGTATGACGTCCTAGTGTGATGGCAATATCTAATGATTAATTACGTCATAGGTTTATGTTGACGTTAGAGAAAATCATGAAACATCACGTGCAGTCGTTGCATTGTCATGAAGAAATCTTTTCTTTAATAGATCCGAGAATAAGATAATGAGTGTTTTATTATTTCAAGAGAACAATTGCTATTTTTCAATGATAACATGATTGTATATTATATTATTTACCATATTATGTATTCAAATTTATTACAATTAGAAAGTGTATTTTAAAGTTTGGTCGAATTTGTTTGAAAAGAAATCAGTCGTATAAGAAAATAAATTAGATTAAAAATAATATGATAATAATATTAGGTGTACAAATAAGTTCTCGCCGTTCTTATTAAAAAATTAGGCATTTAATGACTTTAACCGATATAAAATTGCTTAGCTGAGTTACTCCTAATGTAAGTGCAAGTTTTTCTTGCGTTTGACACGAATCTTCAACCAATAAAGCTTTCAATTCCGCATATTCGTACACTTTCGATCTTCCGTTACGTACTTTGTTTTCAACGTCAAAGTCACCGTTCTTGAACTTCAAAATCCATCCATAACAATATCTTTCACTTAAGAAAACCTCGACATATGCTTTTACAAGCAATCAATGCGCATTAGCTGCAAATTTCTTCAAATTAAAAAATTTAATCAAAAGTTCCCGCAAATGACGCTTATTTGTCTCCAAACTCGACATTTTCGAACGAAACAAAATATCTGATACTGATACAAAATCATTAATATATCAAGATTATGTTGTCGAGAGATATCCAACCCTACAATATGACATTTTACATCAGACAATTTTAACCATAAGTTAAATATAAAGCCATATTTTGTTAGACGGCGGAAACTTATTTGTACACCCAATATAGAAATAATATAATAATAATATAATAATAATAATAATATGGACCGTTTATTATGAAAGTGGTGTAAGTCCAATTTCCATAGAAAGGTGACGGGGTTAGTGGCCACCGGGGGCTTTACAATTGAGAAAAAAACAAATTAACGAAATTATAGAGATAGAATTTTCATCAGATAAGGATATTGTTACTGAGAACTTGGATTCTGCAAGAGAAAATAAAGGAAAATATACGCAACGAATAAATAAAATTAAGCGAAATGCTGGACAAGAGTAGTATACAGAAAAAAGGAAAATTCATTCCAGGAAAAAAATGTCCATCCAAAAACTGTAACTGGTCGAAGAAATGCATAGAACGCGTTAATGAATCAGAACGTAGAGCAATTTTTGTTAAATTCTGAAATATAGGCGATTTTAATAAACAAAACGTATTTCTCCAGTGTAGTCTTCAACGTAAAACTGTAAATAGAAGAAGGCTAAGAAATCATTCGGGCATTTTGAGGGCTTATGCTCATCAATTTCACCTGGCCACTTCTCGCGGAAACATTTTAGTGTCTAATAAGAAGTTTTTCATGAATACTTTTAACATATCTACTGGTCGAGCTTATCGTGTCTTAAAAGCGCATGATAATATTTCGAAAGGCATGCGTTGACAAATGGATAGCTGTTGCAAAAAAACTAATGAACTAATGACAATTACAGTGATAGAACACGTCAAAGTTTTCCGAATTTGAAAGTCATTATACTCGATCCTAAAATCCAGAACGGATGTTCTTGAATTCTGAATTAAACGTAAGAAAAATGTTTAATTTGTACTTAGAAAAATGTAAGGAAAATAACTTGAGTTCGGTTAATGAATGGACGTACACACTGCCACATGAAGAGCATAAATAATGAATAATACCAATATCTTGTGTTAAGTTTAACAATATATAAATATAATTAACGTTCAAAATAAAAACTACTAATTCTATTTTATTTCTTGACATTATTTATAAACAAAATTGGATTAATATGAAATATATTTTAAGTGATATTTGTTATTTCAAAATTGAAATTAAATGATATTTGCAATTGAGTAATTATGAAAGTGGTGTAAGTCCATTTGCAGCCTGGAAATATATGTTATTTTAGTTAAATTTGCCTAAAACAAATGTATATAATCAAATGATATATTGATAAATTATTACAAACATTCCCAGACTTCATATAATTAACTTATATTTTCTAATTGTCAGATTTGCTAACATTTAATTTTCTCGAAACGAAAGAAAATGGACTTACACCACTTTCAAAATAAACGGTCCATATAATAATATATTTAATAATAATAATAACAATAATAATAATAACAAAGTAAAACTCTACTGGGACAGAGGCGTCATCACCGACTGCACTATCCTCAGCAACAGACCAGACATAACACTAACCATAAAATCTACAAAGACCACGTACCTTATGGATATTGCGATTCCTAATACAAACAATTTGAAACAAAAACACACCGAAAAAATACAAAAATATATACCCCTTGCTGACGAAATTAAACAAATGTGACACCAAGAAACCATCAACATAGAGTACCCATAATCATCTCCTCAACAGGCATCATACCAAAAACGCTTCATAATGCCTTAAAAATAATTGACTTGCACCCAAAAACATACATACCTCTACAAAAATCAATTGTGCTGGACACATGCTCTATAGTCCGCCGCTTCTTAAACCCGACCTCACTCACACTTCAAAATACTCTAAATACCACAAACACGCTCACTTTCACACAGACACAGAACATGCCTAACTCGCATTTAATGCAAAACCACTTTGACTCTTATCAAAACACAACGGCATAACTGAACCAGAGTATTTGGTCCAGACCCGTACCTGGTTCTTAAAATCCGACCCAAAGTCAAGTTAAAGCAAGGATCTTAAGATAATAATAATAATATAATAATATATCTAATAATAATATAATAATAATATAATAATAAATCTAATTTAATATAATATAATAATAATTATAATAATAATATATACAATATTAATATTATAATATAATAATAATTATAATAATAATATATACAATATTAATATTATAATATAATAATATAATAAAATATAGTAATAATAAATAATCTAGAAATAATATAATAATAATAAAAAAATAATATAATAATATATATATATATAGATGTTTAACACTATTCCTACCGACACTTCACGTATACCTATTCCTACCGCGGCCGGTCAAATGACCGGTCTTTCAAAACTTATTTTTTTCAATATTAAATGCATACCAATAGCCAACTTACTAGTATAAAAATATATTTTCTTTTATTCAAGAGTACATAAACTACATTTTATTCTTTTTTGTCGCACTTTTTACAAATGGGCTTCTCAACTGTACATTTTCCGCATACGTACTTTTTACATTTTATACATATTTTATTCGCCTTATTATCTTTACAATACCTTATCTGGCATGTTTTCCGTTCACGGGAACCTGTACTTGTACTTGCGATGGGTATTGGTTGATTTTCTTTGCCTATCTCTTGTTGGTATTCGATGGCAAGTTCTTCTGCCAATTGGAATAGAAATTCCTGTCTTGCAATTTTTCCTCCCGTTGTTTCTTTATATAACACCCATGCATTTATCCCAGCTAAATCCAAGATATTAAAAAATACTTGCAAAGGCCATCTCCGTGATTTAGATTTTACCGAATAATTTCTGGCCATTTGGTCAGTCACATCTACGCCAAATTTGGTGCTATTATACAACTGAATTGTCTCCGGTGTTCGGGTGTCATTTTCTTCAATTTGTACGGAATTGTGCATTGAACTGAGAATTAGAACTTTCTTTCTTGGTTTGGCTTTGTAAACTGTCAACATACAATTATTTGAGCGATAGAGTTTGGTTGAGAAAAGTGCCATGTCGTCGTTTTTCAATTTTGCCAGTCTTGGTAGTTCTTTTTTATTTGCTCTAATTGTCCCGACAATCGTAGTTTTTTTTTCCAAAAGGTTTGTTGCTAAAGATAGGCTTGTAAAAAAGTTGTCCGTAGTTATATTTCTTCCAGATCCAACATACGGTTTTGCTAATTTCATAGTGACAAACTCTCCAAGAGGAACTAAGGGTGAAACTTACTGTAACGTATTATTAGTCTTGTTCACTATTTTGAAAATGACACTTACAACACGTAATACGATATAAAATATTATAAAATAATAAAAATGATAAAAGACTGCCAAGTATGCTCTTTGTGACGTTCACGTTTCGATGCACTCTGTTCGTGTTGCAAGACTCTACTGATTTGAATTCGTGAGAAGACGTCTATACATTTCCTTCAGTTATAAGTTCTTTGTTCTAAGTCATAGTAGATAAGATTACGTGAGAAAATTTGGGGAAGTGGACCGTATCAGATCAATCTAGCAAATAAACCGATAGTCGAACGAGAACTGAAAACACTTGGAAGTGCCGTAAAACATTTTCTGGAAAGCACTTATAGGATAAAATCATGCCACAACTACATTACCTTTCGTTTGTAACGAATTTATAGTTTTGACATTGAGTATTAGAGAAAAACTATTAAAAAAGTGTATAAATCGTACCACCGGTCAAATGACCGGTCGTGGTAGTTAAGGCCAACTACAAATTTTTCTCAGAAAATAAACAATAAAAAAATAAGTGAATATTGAAAAATGTATCATAAATACATTTTAGGAAAAGTCATAAAGTTTAAAGGCGATTCGCTTACGTTAAATGTACGAAATTTCAATTGAAAATTTGAAAACGGTCAATTGACCGGTCCCGGTAGGAATAGTGTTAACCAAAAAATTAATATGAAGATAGTATATTACAATTGAACAGATTAAAAAAATAATAATTAATAATAAAATCGTTAGATTTCAAATCGGAGTATTGTAAATGATTTTAGGTATTTTTGTATGTATTTTAGTTATAAAAAAAAACATATCTTAGCTCTGTTATTATTCATATGAGAAAATCATGATATTTCACGTGCAATCGTTGCATTGTCATGAAAATCTTTCCTTTAAGAGACACACCTAGTGTCAAATTTTGAATAAATCGATTATTTTCTTTTGCATATTTTGATAGTCTATACCTTTAAAAATAACATACTAAAATTTCGAATGCATATCTCAAATAGTTTTTGAGTTACAGCAATCCGAAGAGCAACCGGTCATCGAAAATGAAATCCATGACTTGAACTTTAAACGCATTTTTCTAATTTACCGCAGTTGTAGCTCCAAGACAAATCATCCAATCGCTTTGTTTTTTTTTTCTGCTTATTTCGTATACATTTCTGTGTACAATGACCCGTCCAGTTTTTCGATCGAATAAAAAATGTAATATTGGCAAACCGAAAATCGTCAAATTTTCGCGCGAAATTTAAAACTTGCCTTACAAACTCCGCCATTTTGTTCAATTTTAATTGTTTTCTTTTGAAAAACAATTTACATACGGGCAATACCTTCTAGTTTGATAAACTGTTTGGTTTTTTTTATTTGAAACACTTTGAAGTTCGCTATCTCTGCAGCAGTGGATTTTGTTTAAGTGACTTGGGAGATAGCAAATAACACGCTGAAAATTAAATTTTTTCATTTAAAAATTTCACTGTATATTCATTATTTATGTATAAATATATCCTCCAAATTTTAAAATATTTCATGCAGTTGTTTTCTTTACAAAAATTCCCAAAAATCACCTTTTTTTCGAGGCGGTCACACTAGGTGTGCCCTTTAATAAATACAAGATTAGGATAATGAGTGTTTTATTATTTTAAGACAACAATTGCTTTTTACGATGATAATATAATAAAATATTATATTATTTATCATATTATATACAAAAATTTATTAAAAATAGAAAGTGTATTTTAAAACTTGGTCCAGTTCGTTCGAAAAGAAATCAGTCAAATAAAAAAATAAATTAGATTAAAAATAATATGATAGTAACATTACAAAAAAATCATCACTTTAAAAACGTTTGACCAAAAAAGAATTAATATGAAGATGGTGTACAGTGAAACCTGTTTTTGTGCGGTAGATGGGGACCGCATAAGGAAAATCGCAGAAAAAAAAATATTCCAAACAAATGAACGCCTAAATGCGACAAACTCCTTGCAACTGTACATATGTACACTAAAAAAAATAATACAACGGTGCCAATAGAATTAGAATTCATATACCGCATTAAAAAACATGGCATAAAACAGATCGTATAAAAATAAAATCGCATAAAAAAGGACTGCACAATAACAGGTTTGACTGTATTATTAAAACCTTGAATAAGTTCTCGTCGTTTCTTAAAAAATAGTATTAGCAGTAATCCGTGCATGGAATTCTTGAATGATAATGCATCAGCAAGAAAGTACTGTATGTATCCTTCAATTTCAGTCTATGGTATATTTCACTATAGTGTCAACCACTTGTTTGTTTATTGCTTCTGAAAATGTTTATTTTTCTGCCAAATAAAGTGTTTTTTGTGAGAGAATTTTATTGCTTTACTTTATTCTAAAGAAATTTGCAATTGAAGTAGACAGAATTCTCGTTGAGTCTCGTTGACAATACTCTGTCGAATACGACATGCAAAGACAGATTCTGTTGCTTGAAAAATAATGATTTTGAAGTTGAGGATAATGAACGTTTCTGGCACACTGACAAAATTTCAAGACGAACAATTAGAATCTTACATTGAACCTTAGAGCTTACTTTTCCTTATATTTTCAAGCTTGTATTTTAAATAAAACTTTTATTTTGAGAAAAAAACGGCGAGAACTTATTCAAGGTCTTAATATTAGTTTTGGTTTGAATGTTAAGAGATAGACAAAAAATCATTATTGTTTTAACTAATACTTATAATCAGTGTTTCATTACCGAGCAAAGTGGTGCATATAATATTGGTTATTTAATTAAAGTAAAATAAATGTCTGATAAAACAAAACAAAATTAGAAGTTATCTATGATTCGACTTAATAGAAAATACATTACAACGAAAAGTACATTGAATATTATTAATGTTACTTTTACACGAAACAAGAATGAGTTATTAGTTTTGGTTTGAATTTTAACAGACAGATAGACAGACAACTATCGTTATTTTCACGAATATTTATAATCAGTGTTTCAGTATCAAGCATTGTAGTGGTTCATATAATTTTATAATTTAATTCAAGTAAAACGTCTGATAAAACAAAATAAAAATTGGAACTTATCTATGACTCGACTTAATATTTGGTCATTGAATAAGTTCTCGTCGTTTGTTAAAAAATTGCATTAGCAGTACTCCGTGCATGGAATTCTTGAATGGTAATTGCATCGGCAAGGAAGTACTGTATGTATTCTTCAATTTCAGTCTATGGTATTTCATTATAGTGTCAACCACGTGTTCGTTTATTGCTTTGGAAAATGCTTTTGAAAAATCTGCAGCTGAAGTAGACAGAATTTTCCTTGAGGTTTATGGCGACAATGCTCTGTCGGATACGACATGCAAAGACTAGTTTTGACGCTTGAAAAATAACGATTTCCAACTTGAGGATAGGGAACGTTCTGGTACATCGACAAAGTTTCAAAACGAACAACTAGAATCTTATATTAAACCTTACACCTTAACCTTGACTCTTACCTTTTCTTAGATTTTCAATCTTATATTTTAAATAAATTTTTTATTTTGTGAAAAAAAAACGGCGAGAACTTATTCAAGGTCCTAATATAAATTTTGATTTCAATGTTAACAAATAGACAAAAAATCATTGTTATTTTAACGAATACTTATAATCAGTGTTTCATTACCGAGCAAAGTGGTGCATATAATTTTGGTTATTTAATTAAAGTAAAATAAATGTCTGATAAAACAAAACAAAATTAGAAGTTATCTATGATTCGACTTAATAGAAAATACATTACAACGAAAAGTACATTGAATATTATTAATGTTACTTTTACACGAAACAAGAATGAGTTATTAGTTTTGGTTTGAATTTTAACAGACAGATAGACAGACAATTATCGTTATTTTCACAAATATTTATAATCATTGTTTCAATACCAAGCATTGTAGTGGTGCATATAATTTTATAATTTAATTCAAGTAAAATGTCTGATAAAAAAAATAAAAATTGGAAGTTATCTATGACTCGACTTAATATTTGGTCATTGAATAAGTTCTCGTCGTTTGTTAAAAAATTGCATTAGCAGTACTCCGTGCATGGAATTCTCGAATGGTAATTGCATCTACAAGGAAGTACTGCATGCAACATTCAATTTTAGTCTACGGTATTTTACTGTAGCGTCAATCACGTGTTTGTTTATTGCTTCTAAAAGTGTCTATTTTTCCGCCAAATAAAGTGTTTTTGGGGGAAACTTTACTGCGCTGCTTTATTCTAAAGAAATCTACAGCCAAAGCAGACAGAATTCTGGTAGAGACTACGGCGACAAAGTTTTGTCGAATACGACATGCAAACACTAGTTTTGATGCTTGAAAAATAATGATTTTCAACTTGAGGATAGGGAACATTCTGGTGCATCGACAAAATTTAAAAACGAACAACTAGAATCTTATATTGAACCCTACACCCTGACCTTGATCCATTCCTTTCTTTTTATTTTCAATCTTATATTTTAAATAAAGCTTTTATTTTGTGGAAAAAACAGCGAGAACTTATTCAAGGTCCTAATACAATTGAATAGATTACAAAAATAATAGTAATTTATAAAAATATTGTTAGATTTTAAAAATACGCACAATTGTAAATACTGATTGGTATTTTTGTAGGTATTTTAGGAATAGAGAAGACAAAAAATATCTTAACCTTGTTACTATTCGCATGAGAAAATCAGATATTCGCGCGTTAGTTTGTTCGTATAGAATAAATGTAATTTTCATTAGAAGACTCGTTCATTGAAACCGTAACCTCAACGTGCTCCGTTTACTATGGACGATGATTACCAAAGGAAAGACTAAAGAAGAAGAAAATCGCTATTTGTGTATCTACGTGCGATGAAAGTTCAAGAGGAATGAACGCTTAGGATACACACGTGACCCGTAAAATATTGACTTTCAAGATACATATATATGTATATATATAAAGTGTTAGATGCGCGTGAATCAAATACAAAAAAGATTCATGGGAAAAGGTATAAGGGATAGGGAGAACGATAGTAACTTGTCTCTACGTGAAATAGCAAATGTAATATACCCTGTCGCGAATTAATTGACTTTTCTTCGTATTATCCTAACATTTAGTTTATTTCTTTCTTTATATCAGGAGTGTACATTGAAGTTTGCCGGTTTTTTTCGTTAAAAAAAACACATAATTTTTAGGGGAATCTCAAAATATTTTTATTCAAAGTATTGACCATTTGATTCTACACATTTCGTCCATCTTTCAGGCAAATTATGGATACCATTCCAAAAAAACTTTTTCTCTTTCGAGGAAAACCATTCGACGAGCCATTTTTCAACTTCTTCAAAATTGACGAAGTGCTGCTTTGCAAGTGAGTGCCCCATCGATGCAAAAAGGTGGAAATCGGACGGGGCGAGGTCTGGAGAGTACAGCGGGTGCGATAATATTTCCCAATTAAGTGTTTTTAATGTGTTTTTCACGGATCTAGCGGTATGAGACGGCGCGTTGTCATGTTGCAAAATAACTTTGCCATGTCTTCGGGCCCATTCCGGTCGTTTTTCGATCAACGCATGATGCAAATTGATCATTTGTTGTCGATAGCGATCCGTATTTACCGTTTCACCAGGTTTTAATAGTTCGTGGTACACCACACCATCCTGGTCCCACCAAACACAGAGCATTGTCTTTCAAATCGAAATCTCCACTTTTAAATTGACGAAACCATGTCTCACATGTTCTAATCACTGGAGCATGTTCACCATAAGTTTCTACTAGCAAACGATGTGCTTCAGTTGCTTTTTTCTTTTGATGAAATAAGAAAAGCAACAAATTCCGCAAATGCTCTTTATTTGGAACGAAACTCGACATATTCATTGATATAAACGACTATGACGCTATTATTTTGACAGAATGAGACTTAGGTGTTTTTGGAGGTCAATGTCAATAGAAAACAATGGTGTATATAACAAATCATAGAAATGCCTACATCCTGCTAGCGACATCCTACTGTAAAACCGGCAAACTTCAACTTACACTCCTATGTATTAATTTTCTTTCTATTTTTATTTTTCTCTACACGGTAACGCATTCTATTTCAAAGTTTTCAATGAATTCTTTTTAATTATCCTCGTATTTTTTTTTTTTTCTTCTAAACTTGCAAAAAAAGAAATCTGAATTATTTTTCCTACAATTTCAATTAATTAAATTTTTCTTCGTATTCTAACATTGCTTTTAATTAATTATAGATAAATCTTGGTCTTTTTTTTTCCTATACTTTTCGAATACTATTATTGATAAGTATCTTTAATAGATACCTAATCGTTCAACACATTTATCTCATTCGAATATTTTTTTTTTACTAGTTGAGAATGTCTTTAAAAAAATTTTCTTACATTTATTTTTTTTGCCTATCGTTTGTTTATTTTTTTATCTTTGTCTCAACATTCCATATGTGTTATTACGATTGAAATGATATCGACATGCGACATTGACGAAGAAAAAATAAAGGAAAAAAGAAATAGAAGAAGAAGAGGAAGAAGAAGAAGAAGTATACGTAAACGTTATGCAACAAAATGTCTCATATTTCCCGAATGAAATTGTATCGTTATGAATCCTCGTGCTACCATTAATAATATATTTAGAATGAATAAGATCTGAACAGGTTAAAGTAATGCAATCTTCTTGTGTATTGATGTTTATCTGTAAACTTATGCCATTTTATTATTTTTTATTTTTTATTTTATTTTATCCATTGGATAAACCTTACAAAAAAAAAGAGAATACAATTATAAGAGATTAGAACATGATACAAAA
>JACGTP010001232.1:0-10000 GCA_023678845.1 Mischocyttarus mexicanus
TAATAATAATAATAATAATAATAATAATAATAATAATAATAATAATAATATTGGATTGGTGAAGAAAAAATATCGGATTTTCCCATTGAATCGTGGCCAAAAGTCCGACATTTTTTTCCACCAACCTAATAATAATAAATAATAATAATAATAATAATAATAATAATAATATGTAATCATTGTGATAGTTGATCTGTAATAATAATTAAAATATCGAGAGGTGTGTGGCATAAAAGACTGGAAAAACGTATCGTGCAATGTGAATGTTATTTGATTTTTTGTTTTTTTTTTCTTCTAAACAAAAACCAACTAGCACACATATAATCTCCTATGTTATTTAATATATATATATATATTTAATAAATATATCTTATTATAATAATAATAAGAAAAAAAAGAGTATACGCGCGTGAGTAGTAGTGTGTGTGCACAAAATTTGTAGATTTTTTTTAAAACCAAAATTTGACCTTTTTTATTTTTATTTTTTATTTATTTAACGAGCGAATATTTATATATAAAAATTATTAGACAGATAAATTAATAACAATTAATCTGTGTGTGTGTATATTTATAATATATTTAAAAAAAGAAAAGAAAGAATGGAGAAAAAATAAAAGATTTTTTTAATTTACCGACGAGAAGAACGGACGAACAATATTTGTTAATTTATTATTTAATTTAAAAAAATGTAAAAACTATCAAATCGGAAAAATGGAGAGAGAGAGAGAGAGAAAGAGAGAGAGAGAGAGAGAGAGAGAGAGAGAAAGAGAAAAGAAAAGAAGAATAATGAAGATCCGAAAATTAAAAAAAGAAAAATATTTTAAAACCGTTCGCATTGTACGATAAAAAAGAAAAAAAACAACGGCAGCAGGAAAAACACGTGTGTTGCACAAGTGAAAAGTAAAGAAAGATTACGCCATTAAATAGGAACAAAAAAAAATAATTAATAACAATAACAATAATAATAATTTGTATTAATATAATTTATTGTTTTCGCACTAAACTAACATACGCGCTAACGTAACAAAAAAAGAAATTAAAAAAAAAACCAAGAGATCGTTTAGAGAAAAAAGCAAAGAAAAGGAGAAGGAAGATGTTTATTTTGTTTTTTTTAGAAAAAAATAAAAAATGAAACAAAAGGTGGGAGAGAGAGAGAGAGAGAGAGAGAGAGAGAGAAAGGTTGAAAGAAGAAAAAAAAAAGAAGAAATGTCCGATTAAAAAAAAAAGGGGGGACGAAAAGAATCATCTGCCTTTGATTAAAAAAAAAAATAAAAAAAGAAGAAAAAAAAGTATATTATTAATAAACATGCGAATGAGAGAGAAAGAGAGAGAGAGAGAGAGGAGATAAATAATATTTTAGGAGAATTAGCGTTATAGTTGTTTATAATAATATACATTGTAATGTGTAATAATCTTTTATGGTATTTTCGACAGTCGCGTAAAGAAGAAGAAAAAAAAACCACATAATATTCTCAGAAAAAAGAAACAAAAAAAAAAAATTAGATGCGACGAAATTTTTTATTAATCATGCGTTTACGTTTTTAAAAATAAATGTTTCAAATTTGTTTTTTTTTGTTTCGCCGGACGATAAAAACTAATAAGAATAATAATTAAAAATAATAGTTGTGCGGTAGAGGAAGAAGATGATGATGATGAAAACGGGAAAAAAATGAAATAAAAAATAAATAAATAAATGAATAAAGAAAAATATCTACCAATTATGACGTAAAAAATATTGATACAATGATAGAATATTTATAGAAATACTGAAAAAAAGAAGGTTTTTTGATAATAAACTAGTCTCGAATAAACTATAAATTGGTATTATTTCATTAACACGTTGGCCGCCATGATGGTCATTTGAACTACTTAAATGAATAATTTAATTTTGTACTGCTTAAAATTGTAAAAGTTGAATGAAAATATACAGTTGGCCCATTTAATACATTATCGCTGATTAAAGAATATACTTTGAAATAAAAAGTGCACTATTAAAAGCAATTTAACAAATTTTTATTCGAAACACGGACGAGTAAAAGATTAATTTCTATGAAACGTTGCATCATAAAATACTATCATGTCGTTCTGAGCAAAACAAGTGAATTCGGCGTGGCAGTCAACGTGTAATGTTTTTTTCATCTCTACGATCACTCTTTTTTTTCTTTTCTTTCTTTCTTTCTATAAAATTATTTTTTTATATTTTTTTTTATTTTCCAAAACTCTAATGGCTTCCTCACCGACGATGATGATATCGGTAAGAACATTTTACACACCTGTATGTGTACGTGTACGTGTTCGTCGTGTATGTGTATGTATATGTATGTGTACACTTTTTGTTTTTTCTTCTGTGAACCAAAATTTTTAACAAACAAACAGACAAAAAAGAAATCAAATTGTGAGTAAAAAAAAAAATTAAATGAACATTAATTAAAATTTTTTTCCTGACTGAATTAACACAAACACACACACAAAACACACATGTTCACACAGGACACAAATCATTAATAAGAAAAAACAAAGATTTGTTTTAAATCGGCCCTCATTAACCGCATATTCATTCGTCCGGTAACTTATCGCATCGCCAAAAAAAATCGGTTCCTTATTGAAATAATTTCTGTTTGATATAAAAAATTAGAATTGAATTTATTTAGAATTAAAATAACAAGAATCAATTACTTTTCTGTAATATACAAATGACGAATTCTCGTCATGCGGACGAATATGTGTTAAAAATTAATTTACATTATTGGTGGGTTTTTTTCTTTTTCCAACGAACAAACCTAATCACATTCATCAAGAAAAGATACACCCAATACACGCGTGCACTTGTGCATAACGCGATTCTTATTGTAAAGTAATTTATTTATAACCCTCTTGACGCGTACAAATTAAAATGGAATTTTGATGCGACCGAAAAATATTATTTAATTTCACTCAAACTGAAAACAGTTACGTGAAAGTTGAGAAAAGAGTAGATTTTATTTCAAAAACTTGGATTTTTATTAAATCAGATTGATGTTAATAAAGAACATTTAAATAAAAATTGAAAAATAATAATTGTAAGAGGTAACTCAATAAGTCTCGGGCCTGAGCACATATATGGCAAACTGTTGACATATGATTCCTGAATAATACCAACCTTCAAATGATACGTGTCAAAATTTCATAACATTCTGACAATTAGTTTACAGATTACCAGTGGATTTAATGACCCCTATTTTGTAGCGACCCCTGTTTTGACAGCGACCGGTTGCTGTCCACTCAGCTGACGATCTTTTTGAGATCGTTTGAACTCCTATGTTCAAGCGAGACAAAAAGGACTTCATGCGTCGGTATGTGACAACAAATGAAACATAAATTCGTTACTACACACCTAAATCAAAAATATCGTCAGCTGAGTGGACAGTAGCCGGTGAAAGTCGCTACAAAACAGAAGGGTTATTAAAACACTGTAACTTGTAAACTAATTATCAGAATGTTAGGAAATTTTGGCAAGTATCGTTTGAAGGTTGGTACTATCCAGCAATCGTATGGGTCTGTCAGCAGTATTGCCATATATGTGCCTGGCCCGATACTTATTGAGTGATCTGTTATACTAAACAGCGTCCGCCGAAAAAAGCACTTGATGAATCAGACTCGTCATTGTATGTCAAGGGGTTAAATCATATATTAAAAATAAAAATAAATAAAAACACATATATATGTATAATATAATAAATGAAGGAATACTTTTTTAATGATTATATTTGTATAACAAATAATTGCAAAAAAAAAAAGTAAACGTACGTATCAACAAAACGAGGAAAAAAAATGAAAGAAAATAATCGACCAATTTTTTCTTGTCAAGCAAATCAACTAATTCATGATTATAATGGGGAGGGGTGGGGGCAAATAAATACGCGTAATGTAAAATAGAAAAATTAGCAACAGAGAGGCAGCAGCATTACAAACACACACACACACACACACACTATATGTATATGTGTTATATTCATATTTATACTCCAAAGGAACGCATACACGCATATTAAAGTCGCAGTACAAATCTAGATTAATATATACGTGTGTAAACACGTAGAACAAAATAATAAATAACACCATGGTAAAATAATATTATGTAAAAATTTAGAAGGAGAAGAACAATAAATAAGAAACGAACGAACAAAAATGATTCGCATTGTCTCGTCGAAATAAATAAAAAAAAAGGGTATGTCGCAGTTTAAAAAAAATGCAAATTATCTTTTTATTAGCTTGTTGCATACATAACATACTACATCATGTAGAACATTAATTATTATTATTATTATTATTATTATTATTATTATTATATTACTTTTTTCATGGATATAAACGGATTTTTATGTTTCTACGAAATAATTAATGTCGCGCAAGGAAAAATATTTAAACGAAATAAATTATAAATTTAAATAGGAAAATATGTGTGTGTGTGTGTGTGTGTGTGTTTGTTTGTGTGTGGGTGGGTGGGTGAGTGGTTGAGAGATAGAGAGAGAGAGAGATTAAATAAAATGGAAGAAGAAAAAAGGGGAAGGGGAAAAAAAGAACATATTTAATTGTGTCGGTAATTATTATAGTAGCCTAAGTTTAAAAAAAGAAAAGAATTTTCTATAGAAATTGATTTTATGATTTATTAAATAATATTAATTCGTCCCATAAGTATCTTCCTTATTGTTTAATATAAAATATTTTGCGTGTGTTATATTTTATATTATTTTACTTAACAATATACGATTTTACTTTTATTACATTGTTCATAATACTAAATAATATTTAAATATTAATAAAATAATATAAAATATCAAAAATATTAGAGTATAAAAAGTTAATTAAAAAAGAGGAACTTATCGGGCGACCTAATATAAATTATTTTAAATGTAATCAATAAATAAATCATAAAAAACTCATTTTCTTTTTTCTAATTTTTATTTGTTATATTTATTATTTAGTCCACTGCCATAATTATTGACACAATTGGTCTTAAAAATTGGAAATTTCATTCATTAATAAGATAAATTCACGATGTGTATTATCTATCATCTAATACACACACTTATATCAAACATACATACATCCATACATATACATATATATATGTATATGTATGTGTCTTATGTATTCGAGTTCATGAGATATATATGTTATGTGTAATATATGAGTCTCATGTATTTCAGTTCATGAATAGTGTTCTACTTATGAGAACCAGTGAACACATATCAAACATATACATGCATACATACATACATACATACGTACATGTATATGTATACGTATATGTACCCAGTTAACACAAAACGTCATTTTTTGAAAAAATGACGTAAATCGAACGTCATATTAACGTTTTGTGTTAACTGGATATATATATAATATATGTGTCTCATGTATTTGAGTTCATGAATAGTGTTCTGTTTATGAGAACCAGTGAACGCATATCAAACATGTATATGTATATGTCTCATGTATTTGAGTCATGAGATATATATTTATATATGAGTATATATGTGTCTCATGTACTCGAGTTCATGAGCAGTGTCCTGCTTATAAAACCAATGATTAATCGGATGTTGAAAATTTTTCTGATAATGTAAGAGAGAGAGAAAGAAAGAGAAAGTAGCACGTGATGTATAAAATAATTTGTTGTTTCTTTTTTTTTATAGTAAATATTATGAACACAACGACGCGTTATTTTATGGGACAATTGTTTGACTCGGTGTGAGGTTGTATCGATGTGGTTGGTATCCCGAAGTTTTGAAAATTCTATTAAATATTCTATAAACTCATTTTATTTTTTATTAAAATTTTGTTTACTATTTTTTGTATTGAACAAAAAATGTGACAATGAGATTTCGGTAAATTTCTTCCTCTCTCTCCGACAGATATCTGGGGACCCTATATTGCAATTTAAATTTCCTTCTACGAAACTGTAACGCGTCGTTGAGGAAGGGTACACGATGAACATTGAGGGAAAAAGAAGGAAATAATTTCGATAATAATTACCCTCATTATATCTATGGAAATGATTATGTATTGAGTTGAAGGAAATAAGAAATGTCGGATTTTTGGCTACAATTCAATAGAAAAATCCGGTCATTTTTTTGTTGTTTCTACCAACCCAATATTTCCAGGAGAAAGAAAGAAAGTGATATAGTAATAGAAATGAAATAATAAAAATATAAAAATAAAAATAATAAAAATAAAAATAAAAATAGAAATGAAATTCTCGTGGTCACGTTAGACAAATTTAACTCGCATGCGGTAACAAACAAAACAATTTGTGCTTATTTCTTAGCAGAACGTAATAATGCCATTTATTTTTTATAAATAATACGTTTTACGTAGAACGATAGGCTTTTATTTTTTATATAGAAATTTTTACCGTGGCTATTATCGTAAACTTTTTATAGCGAGTGAGAATGAGAGTGAGAATGAGAGAGAGAGAGAGAGAGAGGCCTGCAGAAATGTGAGACCAAAAAAAAAAGAAAATTATGAAATATGCGTGAGAGATTAATGAGAAAAAATTGAGGGAGATAAGAATTTTTTTAGAATTTTGTAGAATAAACTTCCCACACCTGCGTATAAATAAAATAAAACAAAAAAATAAAACAAATAAATAAACAAAGGGATATAAAATCGTGCAACCTTACCATGTGTGTGTGTGTGTGTATGTGTGTGTGCATGAGATA
Source organism: Mischocyttarus mexicanus (assembly GCA_023678845.1). Lineage (NCBI taxonomy): Eukaryota > Metazoa > Arthropoda > Insecta > Hymenoptera > Vespidae > Mischocyttarus > Mischocyttarus mexicanus. The sequence continues at coordinate 6,699 of JACGTP010001232.1, forward strand.
AAACGATCATATTTTTAATAATGAAATGACCACGCATTTCCAATTTTGTTTTTAAACACCATGATAAACACCATAGACAAAAAAACAGAAAATAAAATTAAAGAAACAAAAACGGGGCAGGCGGTGGGGATGAAAAACGAATTGAGAAAATTTTTGTGGGGTGTGATTAGGGTGAAAGTAGATGGATAGGTGCTGGTGGTTGTAAAAAATGATGAACCATGATGATGATGATGATGATTATGATACTGATGATGAACAATAAGAGACAAATAAATATCCTTGTTTAAGGGGCACACCTAATGTGACCGCCTAAAAAAAAGTGATTTTTGGAAATTTTTTTAAAGAAAACTACTACATGAAATATTTTAAAATTTGGAGGATATATTTATACATAAATAATGAATATAGAATGAAATTTTCAAATGCAAAAAATTTAATTTTTAGCGAGTCATTCGCTATCTCCCAAGTCACTAAAAAGAAAAAAGCTCCTCCACTGCTGCAGTGATAGCGACCTTTACAGTGTTTGAAATTAAAAAAACCAAAAAGTTTATCTAACTAGAAGGTATTGCCCGTATGTAAATTGTTTTTCGAAAGAAAACAATTGAAATTTAACAAAATGGCGAATTTTTAAAACAAGTTTCAAATTTCGCGCGAAAATTTGATGATTTTTGGTCTGTAAAAATTGAATTTTTTATTCGATCGAAAAACTGGACGGATCATTGTACAGAGAAGCGTATACAAAATAAGCAGAAAAAAAATCAAAGCGATCGAATGGTTTGTCTTCGAGTTACAACTGCAGGAAATTTGAAAAAATGTAGTTTCGAGAAAAACGCGTTTAAAGTTTAAATTACTGATTTCATTTACGAAGAGCGGTTGCTCTTCAGATGGGCTGTAACTCAAAAACTATTTGAGAGATGCATTTGAAATTTTAATATGTTATTTTTAAAGGTATAGACTATCGAAATATGCAAAAATAAAAGAAAATCAATTTTTTTGAAAATTTAGGTATGCCCCTTAAATATAATTCTAACCTTTAATGAATTATTAAACAAGAAATAATATTATCCTTAATAAGACCTTGATAAGACAGCAATAAGACGAATCAGTATGATATGACCAACAACCAACCATCAAGTAAACCAACTGTTCAACCGGCAGTAATCAATAAAAAACTGCTTCGACAATAAAACTGGTAATTATCTCCATTCTTATTGCATTAGGATGATGATGATAATGATGAAAATGATCGATGATGATGACGATGATGTATATGTGTGCGTAATAATTATTGCCGAAGTGGTAAAAAAAAAAAATAAAACACTTTTTACATATTGTGTCTTAAAAATAAAAACAAAAAAAAAAGGGAAACACCGAATGATCTGTCAAAGACACGATTATGATTACAATGACGTATAAGTAATGTGTGTCATAATTATTGCCGAAGTGTTAAAAATAAAAAAAAAAAGATAATAAAAGGTTTTTTTTGTATATCTCTCGAAAAAAAATTAATTAATTAATTAATTAATTAACTAAATAAATAAATATAATTACTATAAACGGAAGAAAGCAAAAAAAAAAACAGAAATAACGTCGAATATTAATAATCCTTACGCATACGTCATGCAAAATAAATTTCCTGGTACCTTTGTGTGTACGACCCTTAAAAAGGGGCTCCGGTAGTAACGAAAGAGTTAAGAAATAAAAAATAAAAAAAAATAAAAAAGTTCGCTCACATTTCTCAACGTAAAATTTAATAATAGAATACCTTTTTGGAATACGAACTATTAAAAAAAAAAAGAAAAAAAAAAAGAAAGAAAAATAATTATATTTTTACAGATCACACACTTTGCACGCGGGATGAGTAAAAAAAAAGTAGAAAAGAAAAAAAATACACTCACGCAATAGTTATGTAACTCCCATGTATATTTAACACGCATGATATATATATCTGTAAAAAGAAATCGTCTTCCTCCGTGTGTTGCATTAAATTCATTCATTCGTTCGTTCGTTTATTCATACACACATCTATTCATTCATAAATTTATTCATTAAATTCATTCATACAATACATCCATTCATTCATTCATTAAATCCATTCATACAACATATTCATTCATTCGTTCATTCATATATCTCTCAGATGATTATTTCATTCATTTTTCATTTGGTTACTTCGTCCCAACAACGTTGCGTTATTTCTATGGGGTAAAAAAAAAAGAGGAAATAATTGTCCCTAAGTAATGAAAATGTTAAATAATTTAAAAATTTCAATGTAAATTTAATTAATTTTATCTCTTGTAACCTCAGGGTTAATTAAAAAAAAAGTCATTTCTATTTAAATTAATCTCGAATTTAAAAAATTTCATTTATAAATGTTAATTTATTTTTTGTTGAATTAATATTATTAGTTTTTAATTGGAAATAAGAAAATTTTATTAGCTTTAAATAAATAAATTTTAATTTATTCGATAATAGTTAAGGAAGTCTAAGGATAATATTCAATAAACTTATTTTTTTTTATAGTATTAAGTTGTCAAGTATGAAATGGAGCAAATTTCAATTCAATTATGTGCATTTTTTGCTCTATTTCATACTTGACAACCTAATAAAATAAAAAAATAAAAAATAATTGAAAATTAATTATTAGTCCTTAATATCTAGGGGACCCCAGATTTTGGATAGGAAAATACGAGATATTAAATATGATGAGAAAAAATTTAATTTTCTTGTACATGGGATTTATAAAAAAAATTCAAATTCGCATTTCTTCGCAGGTTCTATAAAAACCATAATGCAACGTTGCTTTAAAGTCTCCCTATTATTATTATTATTTATAATACTCTAATTCTTATTTTAATTCTTTAATATAAATTTTACGTTTCTATAATCTCCCACCGATCATCGTGAAACTAAATAATAAAACTGGAAAAATTCTTTTACATCCTTTTCTTCGGAAGTTGTTCCAAAGATCGTAATAGAATGTAAGTGAGCTCATTAGTTAACAGTTATTGTTAATAATTCTAACAATAATTAATTGGTCTAATCTAAAAAAAAAACAAGAATAAACAGCATAAAGAAATTACCTTACACACACACTCGCGAGATAAAATAAATAAAATAAAATAAAAAATAAAATAAAAAATAAAGTAAAATAAAATAAAATAAAATAAATGGTGCCTAAAAGCTTCGATTTAATGAAATAATGAAATCACTTGTCGACGAATTTAACGACAAACAAACAAACAAATAAACAAAAATAAAATAAAATAAAACAAATACAAGAAAAAATTAATAGTAAAAAA
>JACGTP010001233.1:0-11892 GCA_023678845.1 Mischocyttarus mexicanus
TTCAAGAGGTTGTTTCATCGATCCCACCACTTCTTTTTTCTTCTTTTTTTTTTTCTTTTTTTCTTTTTCTAACAGATAATATATTTCTCCCTCTCGAACAAATTGAATGTCTACGTGTATACGTAAAAAAAAAAAGGAAACGTTTGAAATTTGACAGATGATCGGTAACAAATGGGTGGACGATTGGTACGAATGGAGAATGAGAAAAACTTGGGTACAATGTTTGACAGTGTTGTTACGAATAATTCTATTACCATTGATAGCCTTGATCATTTTAATCGCACCCAATACGAAAATCGCTAAATTCTTTTCAAGTCCTATCAACAAATTTCTACATTCTGTTGCAAGTTATCTCGTATTTCTTGTCGTCGTGTTTTTGATATCAAACACCGATAAGGATACTCAATTTCGTGGACCACCCGATACCGGTATTAAAAAAAAAACAAAAAAATATAATCATTCTTTATTATTAACAAATAATTTCAATATATTACAGACTTTTTTAATTTATTCAATTTCTTTTGTTATTTTTTTGTTCTTTATCAAGGATACGAACCAATTTTAGCAATTTACGTGATATCATATTTATGGTCGATCATACGTCTTTGCATAATGCACGGTCCAAGAAGATTCTTCAGGGCACCTTGGAACTGGTAATTCACTAAATCGTATTTCATTAAAATTGCTATGATAAATCAGACATGATCATTCGTTTTTAGGTACGAGACATGTATGATCTTCCTGTTCGTATTGACGTTTATATGCTGGATAGATGCTGCCATTGATGTCAGGATTAACGGTCAACGGGATTTAGAGAGAAAATATTGGCACAAATATGATCCTACGTTGATTGGGGAAGGTATTTATTGTCTTGCCACGATCATGGCGTTCTTTCGATTGATGTTCCTTTGTCAGTTGAATTATCACCTTGGTCCACTTCAACTCTCCCTTGGAAAGATGATACACGACGTTACGAAATTCATCGTCATATTTGCCATCGTTCTTTTAGCTTTCACGTCTGGTAATTAAATTATTATTATTATTTTTTTTCTTTGAATGATTTTCCTGGATAAATCCCATGACTAATTTAATCTATTCGAATGTTTCTATTAGGTTTATGCAAGTTGTATCAATATTACGATGACATGGTACAAATAGATAGAAGTAATATAAAAGTACAACAGGTCAGTTCGTTCGTTGATTTTCCATCTAGCTTGAAGACCCTTTTTTGGGCAGTTTTTTGTATGAGTCCTATAGAAAGTGCTGATGTTATTATTGAAAATTTACCGAGCGATAACGACACAGAAACTATTATAAATCATCATACGTTTACCGAAGTTATTGGATATATTGCATTTGCAAGTAATTCATTTCTTATTATACTTAATATACATACACAAACACACACATATCATTAATATTTCTAAAATTTTGTTTAATATTTTATTTTATTAATATTTCCAAGAGAAAGATCTCTGTTCGTAGATGATCTTTTTTTTCCTTCAAAGATAAAATCGTGGTAACAAATACGTTAAAGAATAATTTGAAAAATAAAGATTTATTAAAAAAATTTCTAAAAGGTTTCGAATTCATCTCTGTGGTGGTTGTACTCAATATGTTGATTGCCTGTATGACCAATACCTTTACCAAGGTCACAGATAACGTCATCGTCGAGTGGACCTTTGGTAGAACCGAGGTTACAAGAATAAACTTTCTACGAAGTAGTCCCATACGTTCGATAATAAGAAAAAAAAAGAAAAAAAAAACAGAAAAGAAAACAAAAAAAAATGTTTCTCTACGTAGGTTTACGTCGACTTCATGTTGATGACCACCCTACCACCACCCTTCAATATAATTCCCACTTTCGCTGGCTTTGAAACGATCGTCGAATACGTGAAGGTACTCGTCAAGCCACCAACCAACAAACGCGCCCGCTGGGACTTCATGCAGTGTTGCTATATCGTTAGTATCGTAGAATTACACGTTACACTTTATGGTAATTTCAAAAAATAAAAGAAAAAAAAAAAAGGGGGATTTCGTTCAAGGTAAAACGAATGAGTACGAGGCTTACGAAAAATATGAAAGAAAATAAAATAAAATAAAATAATTAAAAAATATCGAATATAAATAATATATTGGATCTGTAATATTGTGCAACGAAAGAAAAAGGATTTATTTTTGTTTTCTGTTTGCAATAAAAATTTTGCATATAATATGATATGAAAAAATAAAACCAAAAAATAAAAGATAAAAATTGTATTGAATTTCTGATGAAGATTGATTTTGAATTCGATTAAAAATATTCTTTAGGAAACTATAGATGACGAAAAGGATGAAACTTTCGCACAAGTTATGATGCAATTGGTACAACGTTATTTTCGTAAAAAGAATAGAGAAATTGAGAAAACGAATATAGAGAAATTGAGAAGAGAATTGATGGAAGTCAGAGGGCTTTTGCGAGAAGCACTTGAAGCAGCTTGAAAGGAATTCTTGAAAATTAAGCGAATATACTACGAATAATATGAACTTTGAGCAAACATTTGGAATACCTTCTTCGTACCAAGAATTTCCAACAACATTAAACCTTTAGTATGAATTTTCCCTTGTATGAAACAACAACGAGAATCGACAAAGTAATAATTTAATTTATACATCAACAACATGTTTATTATTCGTTCAATGAAAAAAAAAGGGAAAAATCTTTTTACTCGTAATATTGAAAATATTAATTAAAACCACTTTAATACGAATTTGTGTTATAATGTTCTATCAAAATCAATAATAAAACAGATACGAATGAAATTCTAAATGATTATTTTAAATTATAGTGGTGAATCAAAACTATTGTCTTTTCTATGAATAAGATTTTTCATGAAATATTCTGAAAAACATTTATCTACAAATATTTCAAATACGTGAAAGATTTAATATCGTCTTCGTGTTGCTGCAACTGAATCGTAAAAAAGAAAGAAACAAATTATGGTTAGCTTACGTTTAGATGTACTTTGCCATTATACCCAATGCTGCATAATCCATATCCATAATTGCACTGTATCCAAATATGCACTACACACACTCGCTCACGTATGCACCTCACTTGCATAAGAAAGAATACACGCAGACGCACACACGCGCATGCGACGCAAAATAAATCACATACTTAATTAATATCGTTATTACACCTTCCGACGCACGAAGAAGACTATCGATTATTATGACAAGTAGTTACGAATACATTCGACAAGTACCGAACATACACGAAGGTCAATAACAAATCTAACGACGAAATAACAACGTTCGGTTGTCGACACCAGCCGAGGATTGACGGAGAGTAGCGAACGTAAACTAAACATTGAACGCTCAACTAAGCCGGTAGTTAAGGAATGTTTTTCTATGTGTATCTCATATTTAACGAATTTCCTAGAATTCTCCGAGAGATACACCGAGAGGTAGACCTTTGCCTATCTTTCTCTCAATACATTCAGTACGTATGGGACTATTACTATGTTTCTCTACAGCTCACCTATTTTTGTACTATTGACCTACTTCTGTATCGCTGACCTATTTTCCTTACCAGTGACTTACTTTTAAACAGCTGTTATCTATTTCTAATGAAAGATATTTATTTTATTTCTTATTATTTAGATAATCAATAAGTATATTTATGAATCATTTAATTTTATTAAATCGATTATTAAAAAATTCTTCCATACGTATGTATTAGAATTAATATTTTTCTGTAACAAAAAGAAAATAATAATTTCGTATAAAAAATTCTTATATGTTTCGTATGGTATCTGTAAAAATATAAAATCCACTGTTAGAGACTGGCTCGATATCATCTGTGACAGTTTTATTTTCAAAAGTTGTTTACATGATTATCAGAGGGGATTAATTCTATTAATTTCGAATATTATTCTCGTTAAACTAACACTACTTATAAGAAATCTTTTTCAATGTGCATGTGCGTGAATACATGTCTAAATCTAACAGAATATCTATCTGATAGTAATGAAAATTATTAATGCATTTTGTAATTAATATTTCAGTCCAGTATTGAGGTCCTGATCGTAAAATTTATCTAAAAACCTATGACATAAGAAGATATCGAAATTCTTGTATATTTTGAATTACATTAGAAAGAATGTAGTGTTTAAACTGATGTATACGTATTAGAACAATTTTTTATATAAGAAGAGTGCATTAGAGTAGTGGACATATGCTAAATAATTGTTAAATTATCATAGAAAATGTAAATTATAATTTAAATGTAATAAGTATAAGTTCTGCGTACCTTTGTCCTCGAAATCCATTGTTAGACTGGCTCGATATCATCTATGACAGTTTTATTTTCGAAAGTTGTTTACATGATTATCGGAGGGGATTAATTCTATTAATTTCGAATATTATTCTGGTTAAACTAACACCACTTCTAAGAAATCTTTTTCTATGTGCATGTGCGTGAATACACGTCTTAATCTAACAGAACATTTTTCTGAAGAGAATGAAAGTTATCAAGATATTTTTTAATTAATATTTCGTATCGAATACTTTCGTATCGTTGACCTACTTTTCATACCAGTGACCCACTTTTGAACAGCTGTCTTCTATTTCTAATGGTAGATTTTAATTTTATTACTTAATATTTAGATAATATTAATTAGTAAATCTATAAGTTAGATTTATATTAATTTAATATTAATAAGTATTTTTATTAATTTAATAAACTATTAAAAAATAATTGTTAACGAAATAATACACATTCTCGAAAAATTGATCATATTTTTCCCTCTCAATCACAGGTGATTCTTTTTCTCTCTCATAATTACCATTATACTCGTAAAGAAAATTCTTTTTGACATTTCTCGTCTCGTTGATTTTACTCTCAACATCCGATTCTACCAATCCATTGGGGATGGGTGTTCTATTTTCTCATTGACGATTCATGAATTTCCCTTCTCCCCATTCCCAAAAAAAACAGCAATAATTTGCATCCCTTCCTTTTGGTTTTGAAAAAATTGCACGAAAAAGAATACGGTAATGATTTGAATAAAAGAAAAGTAAAAAAGAAAAACAACAAAAATAGGGATACCTCGACAACGAGATTTATTTTCTCTTCCCATGATTCTCTAGCTCTCTCTCTTTCTCTCTCTCTTTCTTTCTTACAGTTTCATTTTCGCGATACGTATAGAAAAATTGATAAAAACGTAATACATTTGAAATAAATCGTATCACACCTTCCCTTTCTTTATTTCTTTCTTTTCTTGTTCTTTTTTATTCCAACATAATATAAAATACTTTCTTTATGTTCTTTCTCTTCGGTGGATCACACTTCATCATTCTCGTTTGATTTAACACGGTCTTTTTTAGGAGTCACACACACACACACACACACAAACACACTTGTGATAGACAAGTATGGTATACTATTTTTTTTCTACAACGTCGTCGTCTAAGGGTGAAGAAAAAAAGAGAAAGAGAGAAAGAGAGAAAGAGAGAAAGTAAAAAAAAAAAAGAAGGGAGAAGTATAGGAAGAATCGAGATTAGGATGTAGGGCACGTCGGATCGATTTAAAAGGGGGATACGAATCGAACCTTTTTGCGAAACGTCATCTAGTAAACCTAGTTCACTTTATTTCGTATACTTCACTAAACTAAAACGTGCCATGAAATAATACCTAAGTAAGATATCTATCTACTCGTAAATATTAATAAACTATCCTTATAATAAATTCTTATATTCTTCTTCTTATTCTTATTCTTCTTTCAATAATTAATATATGGTAATTTTTTTGTACAATATATACTTTACTTAAATTATTACTCGATTTAGATTATTAGATATTGTACCCAAGAACGTTGAAATAATATTACTAATAGTTTTAGTTAGTTCTTATAAAAGAATAATATTCGATAAGGATAATATCATTATATATCAATATTATCAAAGGATAATCATAAATTTAGTTTTCCTCTCACGAATATTCGTTGAAGTATGACAGCGTAATCGTGAAAGGCGATACCATTAACTCATATTTCTAGTTTGGATTAAATCAAGGATAAAGAGGGAATATAAAATATGACAATAAAAATATCAATAATAATAATAATAATATTAATAATAATAATAATAAAGGATATAAAGAGAACGTTGTATCATATTTTTTTTATTTTTACTTTTTAATCTTTTTTATTCTAATTTATATATCAAAGTATCTAAATTTTTCCTAATGGTCAGATAATTGTATTATCTTAAAGATTTATAAATAATAGAAAGAAAAGAAGAAAGAAAAAAGAAGATTTATACGAGAATGTCTTTATTTATTTCGGATAATATTTGAGAATAGTTATTACGAAAAATGGCCACATAGGAAAGAAGATCATGCCTGGAGGATGATAAATACGAACGTAAAAGGAAATGATGTGCTGCTTTTGCGATATTATCGTTCTGCTCGATCACCCTTAACTCTCCTTTCCTCCCTTCCTCCCTCCCGTTCTTCCTGATTTTCCCTTTTACTTTTCTTCGTTTTCTCCTTTTTTTTTTTCTTCTTCTTCTTTCTGTTTTTTTCCTTCCCTCTTGAATTCTCTCTCCCCCAATCTCAAAGGAATAATTTCGAGATATCTCATTGGCAGATATCGATTATCTGTTTACCGTGATATATATCTATCAACAATTTTCTTATTTTAAATAATATTAAGACACTTGGTGTGTGTTAGAGTATGAAAAATTATTATCATAATCGGACCGATTCATCATTTATTTTCCACAACTTCATTTCAATTAGTTTTTAATATATATATATAATGTAATAATATAATGTAATATATATATAATGTAATTAGGATTATCAAAAATTTCAGATACATCAAATAATTATTTTGTAATAATTTCTAATCGAATATAATCCACATATACGTATATATACTTATTAATTATTTAAATATAAAGTAATTAAAATAAATATCAATCATTAGAAATAGAAAACAGCTGTTCAAAAGTAGATCACTGGTAAGAAAAGTAGGTCAGACGTACAAAAGTAAGCCATTGAATGAAACATAAAACTTATTTCAAAGTAGTTTTAGTTTTAGATTTCAAGGAAGACAATACATCGAACCTATATATCGAGATTTTTGATTATAATATTCATTGCCTTTTATAATTTAACAATTATTTAAGACTAATCCATTTCTGTAATACACTCTACTTATTCTTTAAATTATTTAAACACATATATACACTTGTTTAAACATTACATACTTTTTAACTAACTTTAAATATAAAATAATATCGATATCTTATAATTTTATATGTTTTTAAATAAATGCTACGAACCGGAGGTCGTTACTAAACTGAAATAATAAAAAAAAATGCTGTAATAGCTTTTATTGTTTTCAGATAAATATTCTGTTAGATTTAAACGTTTATGTGCACGCACATGTGTGTAGAATAAGATCTCTTACAACTAGCGCATGTGTAACGATGATAATATTCGAATTAAATAGAATTAATCCCCTCCGATAATCATGTAAACAACTTTCGAAAATAAAACTGTCATAGATGATATCGAGCCAGTCTAACAATGGATTTCGAAGACAAAGGTACGCAGAACTTATACTTATTACATTTAAATTATAATTTACATTTTCTATGATAATTTAACAATTATTTAGCACATGTCTACTACTCTAATGCACTCTTCTTATATAAAAAATTGTTCTAATACGTATACATCAGTTTAAACACTACATTCTTTCTAATGTAATTTAAAATATAAAGTGACTTCGATACCTTTTTATTTAATATGTTTTTAGATAAATTCTACGAGCAGGACCTCAATACTGGACTGAAGTATTAATTAAAAAATGCATTAATAATTTTCATTCTTTTCAGATAGATATTCTGTTAGATATAGACGAGTATTCACGCACATGCGCTTAGAATAAGATTTCTTAGAAGTGGTGTTAGTTTAACAAGAATAATATTCGAAATTAATAGAATTAATCCCCTCCGATAATTATGTAAACAACTTTCGAAAATAAAACTGTCACAGATGATATCGAGCCAGTCTCTAACAGTGGATTTAATATTTTTACAGATACCACACGAAACATATAAGAATTTTTTATACGAAATTATTATTTTCTATTTGTTACAGAAAAATATTAATTCTAATACATACGAATGGAAGAATTTTTAAATAATTGATTTAATAAAAATAAATGATTCATAAATATACTTATTGATTATCTAAATATTAAGAAATAAAATAAATATCTTTCATTAGAAATAGATAACAGCTGTTTAAAAGTAAGTCACTGGTAAGGAAAATAGGTCAGCGATACAGAAGTAGGTCAATAGTACAAAAATAGGTGAGCTGTAGAGAAACATAGTAATAGTCCCATACGTACTGAATGTATTGAGAGAAAGATAGGCAAAGGTCTACCTCTCGGTGTATCTCTCGGAGAATTCTAGGAAATTCGTTAAATATGAGATACACATAGAAAAACATTCCTTAACTACCGGCTTAGTTGAGCGTTCAATGTTTAGTTTACGTTCGCTACTCTCCGTCAATCCTCGGCTGGTGTCGACAACCGAACGTTGTTATTTCGTCGTTAGATTTGTTATTGACCTTCGTGTATGTTCGGTACTTGTCGAATGTATTCGTAACTACTTGTCATAATAATCGATAGTCTTCTTCGTGCGTCGGAAGGTGTAATAACGATATTAATTAAGTATGTGATTTATTTTGCGTCGCATGCGCGTGTGTGCGTCTGCGTGTATTCTTTCTTATGCAAGTGAGGTGCATACGTGAGCGAGTGTGTGTAGTGCATATTTGGATACAGTGCAATTATGGATATGGATTATGCAGCATTGGGTATAATGGCAAAGTACATCTAAACGTAAGCTAACCATAATTTGTTTCTTTCTTTTTTACGATTCAGTTGCAGCAACACGAAGACGATATTAAATCTTTCACGTATTTGAAATATTTGTAGATAAATGTTTTTCAGAATATTTCATGAAAAATCTTATTCATAGAAAAGACAATAGTTTTGATTCACCACTATAATTTAAAATAATCATTTAGAATTTCATTCGTATCTGTTTTATTATTGATTTTGATAGAACATTATAACACAAATTCGTATTAAAGTGGTTTTAATTAATATTTTCAATATTACGAGTAAAAAGATTTTTCCCTTTTTTTTTCATTGAACGAATAATAAACATGTTGTTGATGTATAAATTAAATTATTACTTTGTCGATTCTCGTTGTTGTTTCATACAAGGGAAAATTCATACTAAAGGTTTAATGTTGTTGGAAATTCTTGGTACGAAGAAGGTATTCCAAATGTTTGCTCAAAGTTCATATTATTCGTAGTATATTCGCTTAATTTTCAAGAATTCCTTTCAAGCTGCTTCAAGTGCTTCTCGCAAAAGCCCTCTGACTTCCATCAATTCTCTTCTCAATTTCTCTATATTCGTTTTCTCAATTTCTCTATTCTTTTTACGAAAATAACGTTGTACCAATTGCATCATAACTTGTGCGAAAGTTTCATCCTTTTCGTCATCTATAGTTTCCTAAAGAATATTTTTAATCGAATTCAAAATCAATCTTCATCAGAAATTCAATACAATTTTTATCTTTTATTTTTTGGTTTTATTTTTTCATATCATATTATATGCAAAATTTTTATTGCAAACAGAAAACAAAAATAAATCCTTTTTCTTTCGTTGCACAATATTACAGATCCAATATATTATTTATATTCGATATTTTTTAATTATTTTATTTTATTTTATTTTCTTTCATATTTTTCGTAAGCCTCGTACTCATTCGTTTTACCTTGAACGAAATCCCCCTTTTTTTTTTTTCTTTTATTTTTTGAAATTACCATAAAGTGTAACGTGTAATTCTACGATACTAACGATATAGCAACACTGCATGAAGTCCCAGCGGGCGCGTTTGTTGGTTGGTGGCTTGACGAGTACCTTCACGTATTCGACGATCGTTTCAAAGCCAGCGAAAGTGGGAATTATATTGAAGGGTGGTGGTAGGGTGGTCATCAACATGAAGTCGACGTAAACCTACGTAGAGAAACATTTTTTTTTGTTTTCTTTTCTGTTTTTTTTTTCTTTTTTTTTCTTATTATCGAACGTATGGGACTACTTCGTAGAAAGTTTATTCTTGTAACCTCGGTTCTACCAAAGGTCCACTCGACGATGACGTTATCTGTGACCTTGGTAAAGGTATTGGTCATACAGGCAATCAACATATTGAGTACAACCACCACAGAGATGAATTCGAAACCTTTTAGAAATTTTTTTAATAAATCTTTATTTTTCAAATTATTCTTTAACGTATTTGTTACCACGATTTTATCTTTGAAGGAAAAAAAAGATCATCTACGAACAGAGATCTTTCTCTTGGAAATATTAATAAAATAAAATATTAAACAAAATTTTAGAAATATTAATGATATGTGTGTGTTTGTGTATGTATATTAAGTATAATAAGAAATGAATTACTTGCAAATGCAATATATCCAATAACTTCGGTAAACGTATGATGATTTATAATAGTTTCTGTGTCGTTATCGCTCGGTAAATTTTCAATAATAACATCAGCACTTTCTATAGGACTCATACAAAAAACTGCCCAAAAAAGGGTCTTCAAGCTAGATGGAAAATCAACGAACGAACTGACCTGTTGTACTTTTATATTACTTCTATCTATTTGTACCATGTCATCGTAATATTGATACAACTTGCATAAACCTAATAGAAACATTCGAATAGATTAAATTAGTCATGGGATTTATCCAGGAAAATCATTCAAAGAAAAAAAATAATAATAATAATTTAATTACCAGACGTGAAAGCTAAAAGAACGATGGCAAATATGACGATGAATTTCGTAACGTCGTGTATCATCTTTCCAAGGGAGAGTTGAAGTGGACCAAGGTGATAATTCAACTGACAAAGGAACATCAATCGAAAGAACGCCATGATCGTGGCAAGACAATAAATACCTTCCCCAATCAACGTAGGATCATATTTGTGCCAATATTTTCTCTCTAAATCCCGTTGACCGTTAATCCTGACATCAATGGCAGCATCTATCCAGCATATAAACGTCAATACGAACAGGAAGATCATACATGTCTCGTACCTAAAAACGAATGATCATGTCTGATTTATCATAGCAATTTTAATGAAATACGATTTAGTGAATTACCAGTTCCAAGGTGCCCTGAAGAATCTTCTTGGACCGTGCATTATGCAAAGACGTATGATCGACCATAAATATGATATCACGTAAATTGCTAAAATTGGTTCGTATCCTTGATAAAGAACAAAAAAATAACAAAAGAAATTGAATAAATTAAAAAAGTCTGTAATATATTGAAATTATTTGTTAATAATAAAGAATGATTATATTTTTTTGTTTTTTTTTTAATACCGGTATCGGGTGGTCCACGAAATTGAGTATCCTTATCGGTGTTTGATATCAAAAACACGACGACAAGAAATACGAGATAACTTGCAACAGAATGTAGAAATTTGTTGATAGGACTTGAAAAGAATTTAGCGATTTTCGTATTGGGTGCGATTAAAATGATCAAGGCTATCAATGGTAATAGAATTATTCGTAACAACACTGTCAAACATTGTACCCAAGTTTTTCTCATTCTCCATTCGTACCAATCGTCCACCCATTTGTTACCGATCATCTGTCAAATTTCAAACGTTTCCTTTTTTTTTTTACGTATACACGTAGACATTCAATTTGTTCGAGAGGGAGAAATATATTATCTGTTAGAAAAAGAAAAAAAGAAAAAAAAAAAGAAGAAAAAAGAAGTGGTGGGATCGATGAAACAACCTCTTGAA
>JACGTP010001234.1:0-11888 GCA_023678845.1 Mischocyttarus mexicanus
AAAAAAAATAAATATTTGTGCGGATAATCGTATAAATACGTAATTTCTTAATTATTCGTAACTTATAACAAATGCAATATATTCAAACTCGATGAATTATATTTGTGTATAAGTGTGAGAATTATTCATCTTTAACAAGAACATTAATGGTACTTGAAATTGATGTATTATTCGATATAATGAATACATATAAATATTTGTGGATTGATAGGGAATGTAAATAATTTTTTACTCTTTTTCATTTTTAACTTTTCATTCAAATAAATATATCAAATGGAAGATTAAATGAATGGAAATATTTACATTACACTAAGCAATCTTATAACTTACTATTACTATTAATTATGCAATCCTTTACGTAATAAAATGTCATTCCACTATAATCATAATTTGTGTTTCCTTTATTAACCCATTTATTAACCCCATTTCTTGTTACATCAAGATTAAACGGATTTATTTAAACAATGATTGTACCTGTTCTAAATGAGCATCGCTCGTGATTTAATTGAATCGCTTGATGTTAGTTTCATTTATTCTTTGTTGAATTACTGAAATTTTTTCTCGCTTGTATCAAAGCTTAATGAGATTTTTAATAAACAATCGTTGAATATTTAAGATTTGCGAAAGATTCCATTTACTGATTCGAATTGCTTAAAAAAAAATACAAAGCACGAAATAAATAAATTAAGATGTATGCGTATCTTACACTGGGTAGTCATACATGCCTAATTAAATTCAAAATTTCACATTCGCAATTAACAAATTAATAAATGTTATTTATTGATATTGGAAACAGAGAAAGAGAGAAAATCTGAACAACAAAGACGTCGTCAATAGGTGTTTTTCTTTGACGTTATAAAATTATTACAAAAAAGAATTAATTTTTCTTCAACTTGCTGCAAGATTACGAAGTCCCCTAATTTGTCCTTTTTTTTTTTTTTAAAAAAAAACCAATCCATTATTTTTATGACGCAGATATAGTTAATTGTACGTTTAATAGAATCGAATTGAAATACATCTAAGCTAGTTAAGAATTATGTTAAGTATAGTTACATCAGATTAATTATTCATTTTATTTTTTTTGAGTGTAATATTCTTGACAAAAACATTGTTAAGATGAAGAAAATGAAAAATAATTGTATAAACCTTGGTATGCGTTTACGATGATAACATATTTGCATTTTCATTGAAAAGACGATTAAAATAGATATTATTAAAAACGGTTGTACGGTTTCACAGAAAAAAAGAAAGAAAAAGGAAAACTACATAAAACTACGTGAAAGATAAAATTTGTTTAATGTTATTTTTAGATAACTACAGATAAAGGAAAATGTTTTAATGAACGAACACTAATTGTAAAGGGAAGAATATATAAAAACGTTTTAAAAAAACCATGAAGTAAAATTTCTACAAGCATAAGTGAAAGCAGTGATGAAAGGGTAGAAAAACGTAATTTTGTTTAAATAAGACCACGAATAAGTGATCGAAAGGATTATCAAAAAGTTATTTGAAAAATAATTTCTAGTCGATAAGTTGCCATATTTTGTGTATCAATTTTTATTTCTTTTTTATTTTTAAATAATAATAATAATATCAGATTTATAATCGAGTGATCTTACGTATATCTTGCAAAAGAATACATTAAAATTAAAAAGAAAAATATTAAATTAAAATTTTTATATTTTAATAACGTCATCGTGTCTTTTTTCAGCCATTCAGTTTTCTTTTGACTGACATAAAAAACGGATTATTTATCAAATAAATAATATTGTCAATATACATCATTTCAAAAAGTAAGACTTATTAGTTGTGATAACAGTTTAGATTAATTCCTTGAATTGCAATTTTCAATATAATAAACAAAAGTTTAATATTTATCTGTCATTTATTCGAACTTCGTCATAAATCAGATCAATTAAATTGGGTAGTACCACGATGTATTTTTTGTTATCTTCTTTGTTTCATCTTTGAATAAGATTATTATAAATAATTATGTAATAGTTTATAATAGCTTGATTTTTGTTTATTAAACAGATAAAATGTATTTCATCTTATTCTTGGGATTAATTACAATCTTATTTATATTACATTATTCTATAAAATATCAAAGAGTTACAAGAATCCTTGAAGCTATTCCGGGACCTAAAGGATACCCCATAATAGGAAATTTATTTAAATTTAAAGTTACGAATGGTAAATTTCAATATAAAGTATAAATTTCTATTAAAAGAAACATTTATTCTATAATAATTCTTCTTACACGATTTAATACAATTTTCACTAACCACATTAAATATTTTATTTACGTAATTTAGAAAAACGTTTCGAATTAATTAATAAAATGGATAAGGAGTATTATCCGATTTACAAATTGAGGTACTTCTTTAATTTTATAGTAATTTTACTTCATCCTGAAGACGTCGAGGTAAATAATTAAAATAGATAAATAAACACCGTAAAAATATCTTTTCTTCTTCCTTTTTTTTTTAACATTAAACGTACAAATACTATAATAAATCAAAATTTAGTATTTAAATGTTATTATTATTTTTTGTCTTGCCATTTAACTTTATCATAAAAAATATAATTTATAAAATATATATTCTATTTCTTTTATTATTTATTTGATATATTTCAAATCGTTCCTCCCAGAATTATTATAATCTTAATTAAATATATGAATATATTTTAACCAAAGGTACTTATGAGGAGTAACAAGCACATAACAAAAAATTACAAATTCTTAAAACCATGGTTATCGAATGGATTGATAACGAGCGATGGTAAAGATATTTTCTCTATAAAAATGTAACATTTGATTGATATTTCATGTGTGTAATGATTTATATTTAATTTAATATCGACAGGTGCTAAATGGCAACATAGAAGAAAAATTTTGACACCTGGCTTTCATTTCAATATTCTTAAACATTTCGTAATCACTTTACACGAGGAGGGAAAGTATCTTGTATCATCGGTTAAAGAACAAGGAATGGGTAAACCAATTATTATAAATCTCGAGGAACTTATGACCGAACATACGTTAAATGCTTTATGTGGTAAATTAATAAATATATTTTTATATACATAATAATAATAATAATAATAATAATAAAATTATTTAGGAAAGACATTTAATTTATAGAAACTGCTATGGGTTCCTCGTTAAGAGGAAATGGTGAAGAGGAATTAAAATATCGCAAAGCCTCTTTTGAAATACTCGATGTCCTTGTAAACAGGTAATTATTAATTTTCACATTAAATCTAGGGGTTCTTAACGAAAAGGTATGGAAGAAAACTAAAAATAAAAAATAATTGTACCGTTATCAGAAGTTTCAGACCTTGGTATTATATCGACACAATATTCTCATTATCTTCACAAGGACGATTACAAGAAGAATTACTAAAAACATTGCATGGTTTTACTAACAGAGTACGTTTAGTAAAATAATAATTTACAGTACTAAAAATAAGTCTTTTCAAAAATTTTAAAATAGTTACTTACAAAATCGATAAATTGTTATTTCAGATAATAGCAGAGAGAAAACGTTTCCACGAGGAAACTAAAGGAAAATATTTAAAAACTTTTCAAAGCATGGACGAAAATGACTCATTTTTTGAAGGATACAACGATAATAACAAATGTATTTTAATTATTTAATAATGATTAATCGTAATAGGCGATAAAATTATTAATCATGTTTCTCTCTCGTAGATCAAACACCCAAGAAAAGACTTGCAATGTTGGATTTATTAATAGCAGCATCTTGGAATGGAAATCAAATCGATGATGAAGGAATTAGAGAAGAGGTGGATACGTTTTTGTTTGCGGTAAAATCTAATAACACTAATTTATTTCTATCATTAATACTTTATCCATTGCACGTTATAAAAGATGACATCAGCTAAGCGTAAACATGATCCAGCATGAATTTCACATCATTGCATATTTATTTTATATCGTTTTTTAATTTCATTGCATCTATTGTCGACACCGGCCGAAGAGTGACGGAGAGTAACGAACGTAAACAAAGCATTGAACATTCAACTAAGCCGATAGTTAAGGGATGTTTTTCTATGTGTATTTCGTATGTAACAATTTTCCTAGAATTCACCGAGAGATATAAACAGTACCAATGCTGAGCTCGTTTGACTCAGACGTTCACCTTCGCCTATCTTTCTCTCAATACATTCAATACGAATGGGATACTATGTTTTTGTGCAGCTGACCTACTTTTATATCGCTGACCTATTTTTCTTACCAGTGACCTACTTTTGAACAGCTGTTATCTATTTCTAATCAATAACTTTTATTTTAATTTCTTTACATTTAAATAATTAATAAATAAATTTATGTATATATCGATTATATTCGATTAAAAATAATTGTTTGATGTATCTGAAATTTTTGATAAGCCTAATTACATCATATATATATATACACGAGATAAATATAAAAAAAATCATTTTAGGGTCACGACACCACTGCAATGGCATTGGTATTTTGTTTGAGCTTAATTGCTAAACACCAAGACGTACAGGTAATGTTATTATCATGAAAATAATTGACAAGTTTTAATTAAGAAAGATGCAGTTAACATGATTATTCTATTATAATTATTTATAGTTGTTTTAATGATCATTGATTTACAGGAACGTATTAGGGATGAAGTTAATAGTGTTATGAACGAAGAAGATTATCAAATGACTATATCGGTTCTTAACGAATTCTCATATTTAGAAAGATGTATAAAAGAATCACTTCGTTTATATCCAAGTGTACATTTTATATCTCGGTATATAACTGATGATATGCAGCTAAGTATGTTATATATATTTATTTTACGTTTTATTCGTTTCGATCAAATCAACCTGTTAATTGAAAATCATTTTTAGAAAATTATTTAATACCAGCCGGTACGAACGTTCAAGTTAACATCATTAATCTACACAGAAATCCAGAATTTTGGCCTAATCCAGATGTTTTCGATCCGGATAGATTTTTACCAGAAAATATTAACGAACGTAATCCATTCTGTTATATTCCATTCAGTGCTGGATTAAGAAACTGCATCGGTGAGGTTTCAATACATTTGGAAAATGATTTAAATTACCGTGATTGCATTTCTTTTTTTCTTTTCTTTCTAGGTCAAAAGTTTGCAATGCATGAAATGAAAATTACGATTGCTCATATATTGCATAACTTTTATTTAGAACCATTTGATGAAATGGATGAGATGAAATTGACGGACAATGTTATTTTGCGACCGGAGAAACCACTTCATGTCAAATTTGTACCAATTCAATCATGACGATTCAATTATGACGATTCAATCTTTCTTTATTCCATTTTTCAAGTAAGAACATATGTAGAGTTTAATGATGTTTTAATCTAAGATATATTAACAAGATTAAATAATGATAAAAATATTTTTTTGCACGTGTGTTACTTGTATGAATTATCTTCTATCATATCGATATTTTATCTACCGTTAAATATTATTGCAAGTATTGTTAAAATTATATGTGCCACGTATTTATACTTCGATAAAGAAATACACTCGTATATCTGTGTAGATTAAAAAAATGCAACTTTAATAATATTTACATTGTCTTGTTTTTGCATTTATTGTTTTTCACGACACGTAACCAATTATGAAGCATTATACTGAATAAATAATATCGTTCATCTTGCACCGGTTATACAAATCGGAATGATGATGAGAGTATTATTTCAATCACTGTAATAATACACTCCTACGATGTTAAATGTCAGTCTACGTAGAGTCGTAGATTTAAAGAACGTTATTCGTGAACTCACAGCTCAGAATAATCGAATTTAGAATGACAGAAATAGTTTTTTCCAAGGTAAAAAAAACTATTTCGTTAATAATTTAAGCAATATAATTATAAATTCGGTATCATCGTACCGAATGATACTAATTTACCTTATCTGAAGTTAAATATTATTTTTAATTTTTTACGTTCGGGAATGATCGGAAAGTCTCGGGAACGTCAAGAGATTATAAAAGAAAAACGATCAGTAGAGTATGGCAGTTCAGTGAGTTCAGTTCTGTTCAGTTCAGTTTTATTCGAGTAAGTTTGAATTAATTCAGATAGCAAAGTAATTAATTTGCAGTAACATATATATCTGTGTGATTTAAATAAAACCTCAATTTTATATTTATTTTTTATTATAAACTTTTACCATATTCCCAAATTACAATAGAAAATAATTATTAATATAATATAGTGTGATACTTTAGTATTGTTAATTTATATCCTACGAATATTTTGCTCATTCATCATTCATTCCGATAAGAGAATGCTATCTGTCTTTTAATTATATTAAATTAACTATTATTGAGTAAAAACGGTACGAGTTGAATGAAGTAAGTGTTTGTTTTTAAATAATTACTTTTTCTTATTAAATTATTTATTTATTCTATTATAACTATCCATAATATTTAAAACCTGTTTGACAATTTAATTATTGAATTTATATATATTGTTTTTCATTTGATTACGGTTATTATCGTAGACAATGACGGTGGAATTTAATTTCGTATGATAATTTTACGTAGATATATTATAATCGATACTTTTCGACTCATCTCTGTCAGATAAGGAAATCAATAATAATCATTTTTATCAATCTACGATATATTCGTCATAGAAAGAAATAAAAGTTGATTGATAAATAATATTTTTTTAATTAATAAAATATATTACATAATTCTTGAAAAGTCATTAGATAAATTTTGCATACTATTAGTTTATATTAAATTGTGAAATTGAAACATAGAAATTAAATGTAAAATATTATTTATACATGATCGACGATTTATTATGTATGTCATGTAACTTAACATTGACATACTTTCATATGCAGAGGCGGATTAAATCAAGTGAAAGCCCCCAGTAGTTAAAAATATTCTTTTCCCAAAAACTCGAGTTGGAATATGAAGTTTCAAAAATACTCTCAATAAGTTATTAATTAAAAAGGACAAAAAATAATCGTTGAATTCGTATCATAATTAATTAAAGAAATTTATAAGAGAGAAACATAATTGTTCTTAAGTAATCTTTAGATTAATTATATTTGTTAATGATATATTAAGTTGTCAAATATGAAATGGAGCAAATTTTAATTCAATTATGTACATTTTTCGCTCCATTTCATACCTGACAGGCTAATAATTGTACTTTTTTCGTTTTCCACGTTTCATCTAAGAAAATAATATTATTATAAATAATAATGTAATATAGTATAATATATTAATTATGTTTATTCAACAGGCATAATGTATTTAACCATCATCTTGGGATTAATTACATTCTTATTTTTATTACACTGTTCGATAAAATATCGAAGAATACCGAGGATCCTTGAACCAATGCCTGGACCTAAAGAATACCCCATAATAGGAAATTTGATTGAACTTCAAGTTAAAAATGGTAAATTTTAATAAAAAGTACAAATTTCTTCTAAACGAAATATTTATATTCTATAATAATTTCATTTAATTTCATTTATGAATAAATAATTATTAAATACATTAAATTCGTTTAAATATTTAATTTGAATTGAAGAAAATTTTAACTTACAATCAATATTTTATTCATACTTTATAGACAAACTTTTTGAATTACTTTGTAAAATGGACAAGGAGTATTACCCAATTTACAAATCTTGGATTTTCTTTATTTCGACAGTAACTTTACTTCATCCAGATGATATCGAGGTAAATAATTACAAAATACAGCGTAGAATTTTTATTTTTTTTTTTAACATTGATTAAGTAAGTCATTGATTAAATCAAATTATCGATTTTTATTTTTTTGTTGATAAAAATTTTCCATTAAATACTTGTCTTGATGTATAACTTTATCGTAAAATATAATTCAAATCTAATATGTTTTTTCTTTTATTGTTTATTATATTTTATATCAATACATGGAATTGGAATATATGGAATACATTTTTTATTTTATCAAAGGTACTTATGAAGAGTTCCAAAAACATAACAAAAAGTTTCGCTTACAAATTCATAAGACCATGGTTATCGAGTGGATTGGTAACGAGCGATGGTAAAGATATTTTCTCTATAAAAATGTAAGATTTGATTGATATTTCATGTGTGTAATGATTTATGTTTAATTTAATATCAACAGGTGCCAAATGGCAACATAGAAGAAAAATATTGACACCTGGCTTTCATTTCAATATTCTTAAACATTTCGTAATCACTTTAAACGAGGAGGCAAAATATCTTGTATCATCGGTTAAAGAACAAGGAATGGGTAAACCAATTAATATAAATCTTGAGGAACTTATGACTGAGCATACGTTAAATGCTATATGTGGTAAATAAAATAATATTTTTCTAAGTACAATTAAACATTTAACCAACCTTATCTTTCATTTTGAAGATTAAATTATAAATCGATTATTTTTAAATAATAAAAAAGAAAGGAACAATTTTTCAACAATAGTTAAAAATACAAATAAACCATATACCAAGTTATAAAAAAATATTAAACGAGTTATTCTTTGAAAAAAAAAATCATATTAATCAAAATCAATTAAAATTCACGTATCTCTCATCTTAAATAATTCTTCAGATTACTTTCTCATTTCAAAGCGATGTATATTAGTTCGTGTTACTCGAGAAAAATACATGATTGGATAAATGTTCATACCAAGAAAATAAAAATTGCAATAAATGTTATTAACCAAAAAGATCATTTACAGAAACAGCAATGGGTACAGCTTTAAAGGGTAACGGCGAACTTGAATTAAAATACCGTAAAGCAGTTCATTCTATACTCGCTGTAGTCCCATACAGGTAAAATTATTCATTTATATTTGATTAAATCTAAAATTCGTGACACCAAAAATGATTTAAAAGAAAAAAAACAGAACGAAACAAACGAAAGAATTTTTCTCGTTATTAGAAGTACTAAACCTTGGTATTTTTTCGACAACATATTTGCATTATCATCGCTAGGAAGATCACAAGAAAAATTGTTAATAACGTTACACGGTTTTACGAGAAAAGTAAGCAATGGTAGAATTCTAATTAACAATTATAAAAAGAAAAAAATCAAAATAATTTATTCTTGTTATTTCAGATAATAGCAGAAAGAAAACGTTTCCACGAGGAAACTAATGGAAAATATTTAAAAACTTTTCAAAGCATGGATGAGAATGACGCATTTTCCGAAGGATCCGACAATATTAACAAATGTATTTTAATTATTTAATAATGATTAATCATAATAGGCGATAGAATTATTAATCATGTTTCTCTCTCATAGATCAAACATCCAAGAAAAGACTTGCAATGTTGGATTTATTAATAGCAGCATCTTGGAATGGTAATCAAATCGATGATGAAGGAATTAGAGAAGAAGTGGATACGTTTATGTTTGCGGTAAAATCTAATAACACTAATTTATTTCTATCATTAACATTTTATCCATTGCACGTTATAAAAGATGACATTAGCTAAGCGTAAACATAATCCAGCATGAATTTCACGTCATTGCATATTTATTTTATAGCGTTTATAGTCCAGTCAAATTAGCATTTTGACAGGATGTTGCTCCCACCTGATAGCAAAAAATTCTAATAGGTCGAAATTGTGATCTGCATTAAGAGGAGTATGATGCATTTGATAAAAGGTGCGCGTTTTTCACGAAAAATTGTGTTTTCCCATAAATCTTGGCTTATATCTCGGAAACTAATAGTAACAAATTTACTAGAAATAATTAGTTCCTTATGAAATTTTCATTTATAGTGGAAAAAGTGCGATATACCAAATTGCAATAGTTTTACTACAAATAGCGAACGCGTAAAAAAGAACAAAATTCTAAAAACAGTTTATTTTTACGTATTTTGTTTCAATAGTTAATATTAATATATTTTAATGAAATTTATGAAAAAGTATTATTTATATATGATGAACACTAAATCCTACCACACCGAGGTAAAAAGTTACAAAAGTTAAAAATTATGGTCAGCTTACGTTTAGATGCACTTTGTCCTTATATCCATAAGTGTAGGTATCCATATATGCACATATCACTCTTCACAATTATACACACTCGCATACATATGCATATCACTTGCATAGAAAGAATACTCGCACACGCGACGCGAAATAAATGATATACTTTAAATAATATTCTTGTTATTCCTTCCGACGCTCGAAGAAGACTAACGATTATTATGAAAAGTAGTTACGAATACATACGACAAGTACCGAACATACACGAAGGTCAATTACAAATATAACAACGAAATAACAACGTTCGGTTGTCGACACCGGCCGAAGAGTGACGGAGAGTAACGAACGTAAACAAAACATTGAACGTTTAACTAAGCCGGTAATTAAGGAATGTTTTTTTATGTGTATTTCATATTTAACGAATTTCCTAGAATTCATCGAGAGATACACGAACAGTAACGATCTTAATCTCGTTTAACTCGGACGTACACCTTCGCCTATCTTTCTCTCAATACATTCAATACGTATAGGATACTATATTTTTGTACAGCTAAGATAACGATATTACTTATTTTGCTATTTTTTAAGATCGTTGTGCATGAAAGTAAAGTTACAAAAAACATTTTTTAATTTAATCTATTTAAAGTATAATAAAAAAAACGTACATGTTACATTCTAAACTTACAATAATTATTTACATTTATATATAATATTAATTTATATTTATATTAATATTTAGTTTATATAACATCACTCACACATATACACACACATGCATACTCTGTCGTCATAATATCTGAAACTATTATTATATTCAAAACGATACGTTTCAATAAACCTGGTAATTAAATTTGTTTCAATAAACTTGGATATTAAATTAATCATAAATAAATTTAAATCGTTTTCTTTCAAGCAAGGAATCTTCGCTTGAAATACAGCTACGTTAATTTTTCTTCTCTGTCTTCTTCTTCTTCTTTTTCTGAGAACGCAACGTTGAGAACGAACAATCTAATTGTAAGTAACAAAATCTTATAATTAGATTTATATATAATAATATTAAAAATATCAATGCGTTTTATTTTATGTACAATGGAATAATAGAAAGAAATCAGTTGTTTATGATTTAATCGGTATAAATTTGACATGAACCGGTTTCTCTGGTTTTAAATTGATATTTCCACCTAATTTAACTTTATCCAAATCCTCTACTGGTTCTAAATAAAAGTTGTGTAATATGTGAGCAACCATTAATTTTATTTCCAACATTGCATACTTTTGTCCTAAAAAAAAAAAGAAGAAAGAAATACAACCACAGTAACCTTGATCATTCTTTAATCAAATATATGAAATATTAATTCAAAATAATAATTATTAATTATATATTATATTTGGAATATATTTAAAACCTTACCGATGCAGTTTCTTAATCCAGCGCTAAACGGAATAAAACAGAAGGGATTACGATTTCTAACATTTTCGGGTAAAAATCTATCCGGATCGAATACATTTGGATTAGGCCAAAATTCTGGATTTCTATGTAAATTAAATATGTTAACTCGAATGTTAGTACCAGCTGGTATTAAATATTTTTCTACAAATAATATAAATAAACTTGGTTAATTTGATCTAAAATAATTCAATTAAAATACATATATATATTAGAATGTATAATAAATATATATAAATAAACATACTTAGTTGCAAATCCTCATTTAAATGACGAAATACAAAATGTACACTTGGATATAAACGAAGTGATTCTTTTATACATCTTTCCAAATATGAAAATTCGTTAAGTACCTGTACAGTAATTTGATAATTCTCTTGATTCATAACACTATTAACTTCATCCCTAATACGTTCCTGTAAATCAAT
>JACGTP010001235.1:0-11888 GCA_023678845.1 Mischocyttarus mexicanus
CGTACTGTCCATTGCCAGAGCCACTTTTCATACGTACCAACCTAATACAGTCAAACCTGTTTTTGTGGGGTCCTTTTTTATGCGATCTTTTTTATGCAATGTTTTTTTCTGTGGTATATGAATTCTAATTGTATTGGCACCGATTGATTGTTTTCTTTTAATATACACATGCACACTTGCAAGGCGTTTGCCACATTTAGGCGTTCATTTGTTACGAATATTTTTTTTCTGTGGTTTCTTTTATGCGGTCCCTATTTACCGTTCAAAATCAAGTTTGACTTGTAATAGAAAAATAAAATCATTTATTATGCTTGTGTTATAATAAATAATAAAAAAGTAAAAAATATAGCAAATAAGTAATAATTATTAAAGCAAAACATAATAAATAATACGTAATATATAACAAATACAAGCGTAATAAATGATTTCATTTTTCAATTGTAAAAGTTTCCTTTTTTCTTATTACAAAGAAAAGGCGATAAAGATATCTCCGCTCCCCCTTCACCCTATTCTGCATTCGTTTGTTGAGTACAGTCCTAGGTAAAAAGAAACTTGACTGATCGGAAGTAAAAAAAAATACAACATATTTTACATTTTAATTTTCATAAAAGTAATAAAACATACTGTCGAAAGAAAGAAAAAATTGTTAATATATAAAACATTATTTTAAATAAATATAAACATAAAAAATATTGAAAAAAAAAAAATGAAAAAAAATTGAACCTGAAAAGACTCGAACACGCATTAAACGATTACGGGTCTATGCCCTTAGCCACTCGGCTATCAACGACTTATGTTTACTAAAGCAAAAAACCAGGTATATATACAGATATAAATCTTCAGTTTTTTATTCAATTTTTATCGGTCGATATCTCGAAAAAGGTTGAATATCCGACGAAAGTACTATCGGTACGTAATAATACTAATCAGCATCTACAAGTGTGTAAAGTTTCAAAAAAATCTGGGTGTACACGCCTTATCCGACTCCTATCAGTCCTAAATAAACCGATACCTTTCCATAAATCATAAATACACATAGATACAGTCCTTTAATCTTCTACAATAAAGAAACGATACCGCGCTATCGTTCGACACGGTTTATGATCGACTAGCATCTACGGCTATTTACTGATGGACTCAAAGATATAACGGCATAGGATTTCTTTCCAACTCCTTACGTTGCGTGCGTGACGCAACAACTGTACATTTTCTTTCGTTTTGTGTCATACTATCATCACCCAAGTATTAGAAATGTCCTTAGTGTACGGTAAAAAACGACCATATAAGATTTAATCTACGCTTCAAAGAGTACACGTAAGCGTCACGAGAATTTTCCCAAACACCCACACCCCTACCTGAGCGCTGCGTATCCAAGCCCCCCTCTCTGCCAGGACCATTTTCCAAGGCGATCGGTTATTCTGATCCTAGACGCCCACTTGAGCAGACGGAAAAGAACTCGAAAGCGATATATTTATTACGAGAGCGATTAATATTTTACTACACAAGACACATTATCCCGAGCAAAGACACCACAAGAAGGCTAAGTAGCGCATTGTAATATATTTTAGCAATAGACCTTAAAGGTCCCAAGCTTCATGTTAACATCATTATACCCACCTTTATTGTATTAAATATCTTCAAGGGGTTTTTATGCCGAAAGGCTTTTCCCCTTCGAGCTAATAAAAGAACTTCGTTTTCTGTTTGGCTCAATCGAGTGTTTTCTTTATTTCTAATCAGTAATTTTCACCTCCACAGCTAATTATTATCTAATTGCGAGAGGACTCTATGTTGGAGAAATTTCGCCACGTACACTTAGAATTCTGTTAACTTTCTAATTTTCTATTCTATCCTTTTTCTATTGTTTTGTATTACTTTATTAATCCTCTTGATTATATTCTCTTCACCAGTACCAGTATCAACTTCACTATTGCATATCAATAGAAAAAGTATTGGCCTATATGTATTATCTCAACCGAGACCAGACGAATCGTTACAGTTGGACTCTTCTGGTATTCTCTCTTTTTCTCTCTCTCTCTCTCTCTCTCTCTCTTTCTCTCTCTCTCTCTCTCTTTTTCAATCTAACATACGTATATATACACCTATATATACACTGTAGTACATACACACATTCATATGTATGCATACACGTTTGTACATATATTGAACAAGCACGTTCCACTCTTCGTGTCACTCGAAGAGAATAAGCGAGACACGTAAAAGCTCTGTGCTTTCTCACCGAACGGAGATACTATTTGTAAACTAGGATTAAATTCCAGCCGAGTTAAGAGGGAAAAAGTAGGTGGAGAGGTGAATCGAGTGGATACACGCTAACGTTACTCACGTCCTACCATTTTTCTTTCTTTCTATTTTTGGTTTTTACTTTTTGGTTTTACTTCTTATCACTTCTTTTGTTTTTTTTTTAAATTATTTTTTTAGTTTTTATCGTACCACTGATAAACCCTCCCCCCCCCACTCATTCTTAATCGTACGGTTAACACGTTCCCTGTTAGACCGTTTTTTGAAGACTTTCCGTTCAAGCCGCGTGGGTCGCATACGCCCCACGCTTTACATTTGTATTGTTTTGTCTCTGGCGTATGCCTTACAATAATTAAAATATTGCAAAAATCATAATTATCAAGGAAAGGTTGTATAGTTTAAAGGTTGCATAACATAACAAGCCAATAAATTTATTTTTCTAGGAATTAGTTTAACAAATACCTGGCTGAACATTATTATGCCAAGCGAGTTGCATCCTCACATATAATATTTTTTATCATGAAACACACTGAACTATAAATCAATCTCAGCTTCAGTGAACCAGTAAGTATTGTGTCAACGACACGCGAATAAATGACTGATCGGAATAAGAGAAAAGCAGTTAAAACAAGTTACAGTAAAGAAAAAGTATCCATCACGCCGCGTGGGGCGTATACGCCCCACGATTAAATGAGGGCATCAGCAATAGTATTAGGTGTTGGAATTAATTCGTAGCGTTTTTTACAAAATAACGATTTATTTAAAATGAAAGTAAAAAATTACATTAATGAAAATACTGCCCATCGTTTGCCACTACTTTTTCCCATTTTTCAGGTAACTGTCGAATACCCCGTCGAAAAAACTCTTCGTCCTTGGAGGCAATCCATGAATCGATCCAATTTTGACAATCCTCATAAGATGTTAATTTTTCCCCTGATAAACCATGAGCCATTGATCGAAACAGGTGGTAATCCGAAGGGGCAATATCCGGAGAATACAGCGGGTGGGTTAAGACTTCCCATTTCAATGTTTCCAGGTATGTTTTCACTGGTTTCGCCACGTGAGGTCGAGCATTGTCGTGCAGTAAAATAACTTTATCGTGCCTTATGCTCCATTCCGGCCGTTTTGAAAAATAAGATGTGTTGTAAAAAAACACCTAATAACAGCTGATTTACGATAAATTCGTTTCTGGAGGTAAAAACAAAATACTGTAATAACCACGCCATCTCTCATCAAATGCTACGAATTAATTCCAACACCTAATATTAAGATGTCCATAATTGACTGCATAATGAATTTTTTAAAAATTCTTCATTTTACAATGATAATATCAAATGGCTTGAACGGAAAGTTCAGGGCAGGGAACGTGTTAAGCGAATCAATTCCATTTCCAAATTCGTCGAGATCGTGCATGGAACGTTTGAACAATTTATTTCGAAGAGATTTTGTCAAGTTAAATTTAGTTATTTTGCGTACTTATCATTGTTTCATAACAAATTTTATGTGTTATTTCTTTTTTTTTATTTAATTGTAGATAGTTTAATTCATTTTTAATAATGGAAATATATAATATCGAGAGTTCTGTTTTGTGATATTAAATTATCAAACTGAATTTTTATCTCAACTACGACTTGATGATAGCACTGAACTATTTTCCATAAAGTAAAAGAAATTGTTGACGTATCTACTTGTAATATTATTCCAAACTCTGCTAGCATCAGACATGGGTTTTGATCAACCAATTCCTCTAATTGTTTGTCTTGAAACTTTGTCGGTGCGCCAGAATGTTAATTATTCTCAAGTTCAAAATCATGATTTTTGAAGCCTCAAAAGCAGTCTTTACGTGTCGTATCTGACAGAGCATTGACGCTGTAAAGACTCAACAAGAATTCTGTCTGCTTCAGTTGCAGATTTCTTTAGAATAAAGTAGTGCAATAAAGTTCTCCTCAAAAACACTTTATTTGGCACAAAACTAGACGTTTTCAGAAGCAATAAACAAACACGTGGTTGAAAGTATAGTGAAATACCATAGACTGAAATTGAAGGTTACATACAGTACTTTCTTGCTGATGTATTATCATTCAAGAATTCCATGCACAGAATATTGCTAATGCCATTTTTTAAGAAACAGCGAGAACTTATTCAATGACAAAATATTAAGTCGAGTCATAGATAAGTTCCAATTTTTATTTTGTTTTATCAGACCTTTTACTTGAATTAAATTATAAAATTATATGCAGCACTACAATGCTTGATACTGAAACACTGATTATAAATATTCGTGAAAATAACGATAGTTGTCTGTCTATCTGTCTGTCAACATTCAAACCAAAACTAATAACTTATTCTTGCTTCGTGTAAAAGTAACATTAATAATATTCAATATATTTTTCGTTGAAATGCATTTTTTATTAAGTCAAGTCATAGATAACTTTCAATTCTTGTTTTATCAGGCATTTATTTTATTTTAATTAAATAACCAAAATTATATGCACCACTATGCTCGGTAATGAAACACTGATTATAAGTATTCGTTAAATCAACGATGATTTTCTGTCTATCTGTTAACATTCAAACCAAAACTAATATTAGGACCTTGAATAAGTTCTCGCCGTTTTGTTTGACAAAATAAAAGCTTTATTTAAAATATAAGGAAATGTAGGGTTTAAGGTTAAGGTGTAAGGTTCAATACAAGGTTCTAATTGTTCGTCTTGAAACTTTGTCGATGCACCAGAACGTTGTTTATCCCCAAGTTGAAAATCATTATTTTTCAAGCATTGAAACTGTTGAATATAATACCTTCATATTATATTCTATGTATGCAGGTACGTTACATGTATATATATATATATATATATATATATATATATAAGTGTGTGCGAGTGCGTGTGTTAAGAGCCTATGGTAGGGCGCCACAGTATAGGTAGCATGCGTGTTCACATTCAGTTGGTAGAGAGCAAGCGGCCAGTCGTAACCTTAAGGATGTAAGAAGTTTATATAGTATTAAAATTAAAGATTTATTTTTGGTTTATTATTCCACCGTAATTTATTTAATCCACCTCACATCAACATGGTAGCAGAGCGTGGTTAAATAAATTAATCTTAAATATAAAGGGCCGATGCAAAGGGATGTAAAGTGAGTACATTTGATGTACATAACCAAGAACACAGCAAGTGGCCGAGTTTGAGAAGTAAACGCAAGTAATACGCGGAATAAGAGTAAGTGTTTAACATATAGTTAAAGAGATTGATTAAAATTAAAGATAATAAAAGAAAGAAGAAATGGCTGATCAAGCAAGAATTGATGATATTTGTATCCCATTATTTGATGGAGTTAATTATAGTGCATGGAAATTTAGACTTATGACTTTATTAGAGTATAAAGAATGTGATCAGCCTGCAAAAAGGAAAAGGTTTGATACAGAAAGTGAAGCTAGTTGGAGAAAGTTAGATCTAAAAGCGAAAACGATATTAATTAGTTCTGTATCCGATAACCAATTAGAATATCTTATTGAGTGTACGACGACCTTTGAAATGATAACTAAATTAGAAAGTTTATACACAAGAAAATCAACTGCTCTGCAAATTATTAATTGGAATAAATTAGATCAAATAAAATTGGAAAACTATCACACAGTAGATGAATTTTTCATTGAATTTGAAAAAGCCTGTAATGAGTTTAAACAGGCTGGTGGAAGATTATTAGAAGAAGAGAAAATGAGATATATTATAAAAGCACTTCCATCTAGTTATGCACACATTGGAGATTTTATTGATTTGATGCCTGAAGGTCAAAAGACTGTTGATTTAATAAAATCGAAGATTCGAGAAAAGAATATAAATACCAATAATAATGAAAATAAATTAAATACGAGTACGTTTAATGTTAAAACTAGAGGTCAATGTTTTAACTGTGGCAAAACAGGACATCATATAAAAGATTGTTGGCATAACAAACAAAGACAACATCAGAAGTCATCGAGAGGACAAATGGGGTCTCGCAGAGGAAACACGTACGGAGGTCGAGGAAGAGGGCAGGTGATAATTCAGATAAAAAGTCAACAACAGGATATGCGATTAGATTATATGGAAACTTGATCTATTGGAAATCGCGAAAACAGAAGTGCATTACCAAAGCGTCAACATATGCCGAATACGTAGCATTATCGGAATTGGTAACGGAAGTACAATATATAAGAGAACTAATAAAAATATTTGAAATTGAAATAGAAAAACCAATTAAAATATACGAAGATAATTCAGGGGTAATAAATATTGCAAAATACGGAAACTTTACGAAAAACTCAAAACACATCGAAATTCACTATCACTATGTACATAAGAGTGTAGAACAAAAGATTATCGAGGTAATCAAAGTAGACTCCGAAAATAATATAGCAGATATGTTTACAAAAGCGTTATGTAGAGATAAGTTTGAAAAGTTTAGAAGAATGTTAAATTTAAGTTAACCCTTTGCGGTCCGATGTCGAGTGTGACTCGACATGGCCTTTCGTTTCAGTACGTCCGATATATGGTTAATTATAGGCTGTAAACAATAAAAAAATGTTTAAAAATTTTACAATTTTATTTTATACATGCACTAATTCATAAGTCCGTTACGTCAGTAAGATCATGTATGCTTTCCACAATAAACGCTACCAAGTGGACAAGCGACTGCTGAAATCTGCGTGGACCTGCTGAAACGAAACAGTGAAAAGCGTTCAGACCGCAAAGGGTTAAAGTTGTTTTTTGAATTATAATAAATGATTGTAAGATATAGTATAAAGGTAAGGAAGCGTGTTGAATATAATACCTTCATACTATATTCTATGTATGCTGGTACGTTACATGTATATATATATGAGTGTGTGTGAGTGCGTGTGTTAAGAGCCTATGGTAGGGCGCCACAGTATAGGTAGCATGCGTGTTCACATTCAGTTGGTAGAGAGCAAGCGGCCAGTCGTAACCTTAAGGATGAAAGAAGTTTATATAGTATTAAAATTAAAGATTTATTTTTGGTTTATTATCCCACCGTAATTTATTCAATTCACCTCACATCAACAGAAACTAGTCTTTGAATGTCGTATCTAACAGAACTTTGTCGCCGTAAAGTCTTTACCAAAATTCTGTCTCCTTCAGCTGCAGATTTTTTTAGAATAAAACAGCGCAATAAAATTCCCCTGCCAAAACACTTTATTTGGCACAAAACTAGACGTTTTCAGAAGCAACAAACATACAAGTGGTTAACACTACAGTGAAATACCATGGACCGCAATTGAAGGTTACATACAGTACTTCCTTGCCAATGCAATTACCATTCAAGAATTTTAAGCACGTAGTACTGCTTAACCCTTTCGCTACGGCTGCCCCGTCCGCCGAAGTACCGTCACTGAACGGAACCTCGCGCCGGAAAAATGCTCAGTGCGCGTGGTTTCTTTATATATGTTATTCTAACAAGGAGAGGGTTTCAAGTGTCCCTCGAGTTTTCCTTTGAAACTTTGCACACTTGTAAATGTTGATTAGTACTACAAGGCTATCTATATAACTCCGTCCAATGCTTAACCCTTTTCGAGATATTGGCCGACGAAATTTGAATAAATATTTCAGGACGTATATATACCTCTCTATTTCGTTTATTGTCATAAGCGGCGGTAGCCGAGCGGGTAAAGGCAGAGGCTTGTAATTTTTTTGTCGTAAGTTCAAGTCTTGTCGGTTTTATTATTTTTTTTTTCTATTTTTTTTTTATTTTTATTTTTTTTTATTTTTGTCAAGTATGTTTTATTCATCTTCGTTTTTTTTTATTTTTCAAACAATATGTTTAATAAAAAAAAAAAAAATTTTTATAAATATGNTATATATATATATATTGTTTAATATTTCTTGTCAATTGTGTATTATTTAATTATTAATTATTACAAATTTGTTAAATATATATTATTTATTATTTGTTATGTTTTTCAATTTTAAATCATCTATATTACAAGCGTAACGAATGATTAAACCTAAACGTTCTGTTAAAACAAAAGAAGATAAGAATTTCTTCGCTGCTTCCTTTGTAACACCATTTGCGTTTTTTGGAGTACAGTCTGTGATAAAAACAAATTTGACTGATCGAAATTAAAAGAAATAAATAAATAACTCATTTTTTATTATGTGTTATTTAATTTTTAATTATTCATTTTACTACTTACCCAAACTAAATAATTGTTATTTTCCAAATTACTTGGAACATTCACGAATAAAAAAAATTTGACACGTTTCATAATAACAATGCACCATATTTACAAAAATTTTTTTTTTTTATTAAACATATTGTTTAAAAAATAAAAAAAAAATAAAATAAAAAAAAAATAGAAAAAAAAAATAATAAAACCGACAAGACTTGAACTTACAACAAAAAAATTACGAGCCTGTGCCTTTATCCGCTCGGCTACCGCCGCTTATGACAATACATGAAATGGAGAGGTATATATACGTCCTGAAATATTTATTCAAATTTCATCGGCCAATATTTCGAAAAGGGTTAAGCATTAGACAGAGTTATATAGATAGCCTTGTAGTACTAATCAACATTTACAAGTGTGCAAAGTTTCAAAGAGAAACTCGAGATACACTTCATGTCTTCTCCTTGTAAATTACGGAAAGAAGGCCGTGTTAGAGACTGTGCTACCATAAAGAAGTCTCTGTCTGAACTCAATATAATAAATATGACAAAGAATTGTTTCTTTTTATACACCAGTCAATCATTATTTCTATTTCCCAACAGCCCCGACGAAAAAGATACAAATAATAAAATTTACTTTAAAATTTTTGAAGTTATACTTCTTTTGGTGCGTTTTTATGTGACAAAAATTTCACCAAACGTCATATCCGCTTGTGGACTATTTGTGTATTGTGTTCATTAAAAACACGTGTTCAGTATCGATACTAATAAAAATTATTTATGTGCTTATTAAATACATATAATAGAGTCTAAAACAGAATATTGATAAATTACATTTTAATCTTTTGATGGTTGTGTGTATTAGATATATAAACATTTTCAATTATAAAGTTTATTAAGTGTGTTAGTTTTTTTGAGGTAAATCGTATGTATTGTAAATATCAAGTTTTGATCATCCTGTATTTCCTTTTTTACCGAAGGATGCACGTTCGTCATGTATAACGTCCTCATGAGTGAGTGTGTAGCATAGCATCAGGTAGCGTTTATGCGTGGAGAAAGAAAGTGGAACAAAACAGTTGAAAGAAATTGTCAGCGAAGCCGAGGATGTGTGAGTGCGTGCCGATGTTTACTTAAGATATCAGGCATCGATAATCTAAGGATAAGAGTTTAAGAATATTCTCTTTGTGCCAAGCGTTAGTGTGGCACATACAAGAGGACTACCGTTATGCTTTTGTCCCGGAAGCGTATATAAATGACGCTTTACATTCATAACAATTCACTAACATTAGTTCTAAATGGATCTAAACTACAGCCACAAAAAGACAAATAGCAACCAATGAAATATAAGATGTTTAATTATTTACTCGAACTTTTTCACTATTTTAATATTTTCATAAAATATCTTATAATCAAAAATAACTCTATCGCTAAAAAAGAATGACTTCTAACGCGTACACAAAATGTTATTTTTAAAATATGTCTTTTTAATTATTTATTTTCATTATTTAAATCAAAATTTAATAAAAATTTTCCTAAATTTACTACAACGTTATTAAGAAAATATAAAATTAATTTATTTAATCTTAAATATTTTAATAATAATATTAATCAATTTATTGTAAAGAAATTATTTTATTTAAACTAAACTTTTTTATATGTAATAATACTTTCCAGTATTTTAAATATGTTATGACTTATATCATTTAATCAAAAATAATGAAAAATTTGCACTTATCTTACTTAACTTTTAAAATAATGAATTAATTAAATTTACTATATAAGCATCAGCTATCAAACATTCTTTATTTACATTATTATGGGAGATTACAGGATCGCTGCGCGATAGTGCGCGTTCATATTAGTGTGAAAGTGAACCTAGCCTCAGCAAAGTGTGTGTGTGAACGTGTAAGAGTATGAGTAGGCATGTGAGAAAAGACGATTGAAAAACAAAATAAACAAAGGTCTACGCGGCTTGTAGT
The DNA here is from genome assembly GCA_023678845.1 of Mischocyttarus mexicanus. Lineage (NCBI taxonomy): Eukaryota > Metazoa > Arthropoda > Insecta > Hymenoptera > Vespidae > Mischocyttarus > Mischocyttarus mexicanus. The sequence goes on from JACGTP010001235.1 coordinate 10,399, forward strand.
GTGAGCGTTACGTGATCGACAAAGAAATGATATGATATATTATCTTTATTCTCCCCAAAATGGAGAGAAAAAAAAGAATGTTAGTAAGGAAAATTCGTAATAGACGGTCGAATATGGGGACGGTAATAAATTGAAAAATAAACCGTTAACACGTTATACCTCGTTTTTTAGATATTCATCCCTTGAACTATTTCCAACTATAAAATAAAAGTCTATAGTCAAATTAAAAATCCTTTATTTTTATGATATTTTTTTTAATATTTAAAAAATATTTTTTTCTTTAATTTTACTTAAAAAAAAATTATAATCAAATAAACTTCTAAAAACTATATTTTGAAATAAACTATATTATTTTTTGAATAAATTAAATTTTTACTTAATACAATTTTTTAAACAGTGTAACGTCCCAAAATACGAAAGTTTAAAAGAATTGTCGCTAAGCCTGTTTCAGCCTTTTTGCATTCAGAGTTTGGTTCAGACCGGGCAAGTTCGTTTTTCCAAAGTTTAAATAACGATAAATGAAAGACTTTTTGATAATATATTATACGGATTTGTTTAATGTAATTTGATTAATAATAAAAAAATAAAAAAAAAAAAATTTCTACGTACATATATAGGCAACTGTTGGGAAAATTTGGCCGAAAAGTTCTGGTTTTACATTCTTTAATAAAATTCTTACAATTAGTACTCACAGTGACGAAGAATAGATTTGATGTTTAGATGCTTATCTAAAATCGCTCGGTCGCAATGCGCTGATCAGAAAAGCCAGCACATCATGGAAACTTAGGCGACTAGCATGGCTCAATGATTTCGTCACATCCGACTAGCTGCGATCGGATCTACCTTCGATGTTTGTTAACGTAGTCAAAAAAACTTTTATATAAATCGAAAGTGAGACCAAAGAAAAGTTAAATTCGGTAAAAGTAATATACGAATAACCAAAAGAAATTAAAAACTGAAAGTGACCATCCCCTTCCTCACAAAACGATAAAAACAAATAATACAAAAACTAAACAACGAGAAGACAAGCAAGAAAATGCTATACGAGAACCTCTATTCTCCTGTTTTTATAGTCTGAAAAGCATCTCTGGAGGGGATGACATAGGTCCCACTATCTAGCGGCAGTCAGCCCAAGCTTCCTATTATCGCTACTCAATCACAGGACTTTACGTCTCTTTATACATCAAACACTCTTAATTTTCGTCTTGGTTTGCGATTCTATCTCTAATACAGTAGAATGCGTTTACGATGACATCGAAGGGTAGTGACAAACATGTCATACTAAGCTGGTGGCATACACAGCATATTCTTAGAAAATAAACAACTTCCTGTTCTTGTTATATACATATGTATTTAGTTTAATAGAGAGAAAAACAGCATATTTAAAACATACTAAAAATTTGACATAATATGTACATTACATAATTTTTCAATATTTTTAAGTAAAAAATCACTAATTTTTTTCTACTTTTGTTTTTCCTTTACATTGT
>JACGTP010001236.1:0-11882 GCA_023678845.1 Mischocyttarus mexicanus
ATCGGATATTTTTTTTCCTTCGAAAATGTCGAGTTTTAGGCCGAATAAGCACCATTTGCGGGAACTTTTGATTAAATTATTTTATTTAAAGAAATCTGCATCTGATGAGCATCGATTACTTGTAGAGGCATATGTCGAGGCTTTTTTAAGTTAGAGAAGTTTTCATGAATGGTTTTTATAGTTCAAGAACAGAGACTGTGACGTTGAAGATAAAATACGTAACGGAAGGCTGAAAGTGTACGAATACGCAGAATTAGAAATATTATTGGTTGAAAATTCGTGCCAAATGCAAAAAAAACAGGCACTTATATTAGGAGTAACTCAGCAAGCAATTTTACATCATTTAAAATCATCAAATGCTTAATTTTTTAATAAGAACGGCGGAAATTTATTTGTACACCTAATAAAATATTCTATTTTTTTTATATATTTTATTTCTTATTAATTTATTGTATTTTTCTATTTATTCATATATATTTAATATGGTATTTCTATTTTATTATAAATTTATTTTTTCATTTATATAATAAAAGAAAAAATTTTTAACGCACAATTGTGTTTGATGTAAAAAAAATAATATTACCTTTTACAGACCCTTTTTTATAGAGTACCAAAAAGATACAAAAGTAGGAATGTTCGATGCATGGCATTACATTAACCCGCCAGAAGTGTGGACCCGTAACGAAACTGATTGTTATTGTCCAGTAATTAAGAAGAAAATGAATTGTCCACCAATTGGCCTATTGGATGCTAACAAGTGTACGGTAAATATTAAATAATAGAATATCGAATGTACAACAATAACATAACAATGCATTGATATATTAAATTTTATTTTATATTATTTTAAATATTATTTTAAACATTATTTTTTTTTTTTAATATCATTTTTAATAAATTAGTCTTATTTTATATATTTTTTTGTAATTTAGCAAAAATAAAAAAAAAACAACAAATCGAATTGTAAAATATTTATTGGTTTTTTTTTGTTTTTTTGTTTCCACAGAAAATCCCGGTTTTTATATCCGAGCCACATTTTTATAACGGCGATCCCACACTTTTGGATTACGTGCCGGATTTGAATCCAAACCAAAAATTACATTCGAGTTTTTTATTGCTCGACTCGTTTACCAGTACTCCTCTTGAAGCTTGCAGAAAATCGCAAATTAATATGAAAATAATACAACAACCGATCGATTTGCTTGCCAATGTAACCGAGGGATACTTTCCTATTTTATGGTCGAACGAGGTTTGATATTTTATTAAAACTTTTTCTATAATAAACAATAAAAAGAATATTAATTATAATTATTAATGATTTAGATTGATTCGTATATATATTGCAAAATTACTAATTATAATTAATATTTTATAAATATTAACCCTTTGCACTCGAGGCCTTTTTCGCTTGCGCGAACCAGCAACTCGAGACGATTTTGGCTAAAATATGTAAACATTTTACAGGGACTTTAAAAGCATTTATAAACAAATCAGCCAATATAAATAATAAAATTTCTCAAGTTTATCCATTTATCTGTCGAAAACAACAAAATTTGATAAATATTACACTCTGTAATTAGTTTTAGTGTGATATTTAGTGAAACAATAGCCAAGATGCATCATAGGTTCATCAGGACACGTATCACAGTAATACGAAATTTTCCGTCTATCTCCAGGCGTGTAACGGTCAGAGTAAACCTTGCAGTCCCTTTTTGGCCCTTTTTGGTATTATATAAAGCTTTTCGTTAAGGCTCAAACACTTTTCAGTTACTTTATGACTGTTTGAAGCGAATGCTACGCTGAAACTAACTGAACTGAGCTAAGATTTGGAAACAATGTTAGCCAAGCCTAGCCCATGAAAGTATTTCTGACAAAAATATATTATTACCCATCATAAATAAAGAGATCGAGTAACAAAAAATCATAGTACCGTTGCATTTAAGACTTTAAAACACTCGGGCGCCGCAGCAGCGCCGCTCGAGTTGCCACTTCGAATCGGCCGGGCGCCGTATCGGCGCCGCTCGAGTGCAAAGGGTTAATTTAATAAAATAATATTATATAATAGTCCAGTCAATCTGATGAGCCTGATTTTATGCTCATAATGGATGTTATTCCCACCTGACAAGAAAAAATATTAAAAAATCGGGAATGTAGTCTACATTAAAAGGTGCCTAATGCATTTGCTGAAAAGGGTGTCCATTTTTTATAAAAAATCAAAATGTGACAAAAAAACCGCGAAAAAATCGTGTTTTCCCTTAAACCTTTGCTTTGATCTCGGAAACTAATAGTTTTTGGTACCAAATTTACTAAGAATAAAAAAATTTATTTACGTTTAAAAAGTCGAGACACAATTGTATATTCGAAAAGAAAAGAAAATACTCGAGTGTTTGAAAAATAAATCAAAAGAATAGAGCTGTAACTAGCTGAAATATAATTGATTATGCATCGTTGTGAAATAAATCCGACACTTGATCATATTTTACAATACTTTTCAGTTTTACAGATGCAACAAAAATTATTCGTGTGAATTATGAACGCGTTTCATACAATGTCCTGTTGAAAAAAATTCTACAACGTTACGATTATCTATTAGAATTTTTGTTTATTGAAAATTAATCATATAACATGTTTAATACTAAACCCTACTATGCCAAGATTAAATGTTAAAAAGGTTAAAAATTATGGTCAGCTTACATTAGATGTACTTTGTCCTAATATCCAATACTGCATATTCATATTCAAAACTACACATTATCCATATATGCACATATCATTCAACACTACACACACTCGTTCACATATGCATATCACTTGCATAGGAAGAATACACGCACACACGTATTCGCGACGCGAAATAAATGTCATATTATTAATATTATTGTTTCACCTTCCGACGCTCGAAGAAGATTAACGATTATTATGAAAAGTAATTACGAATAGATTCGACAAATACCGAACCTATACGAATGTCAATAACAAATCTAACGATCAAATGACAACGATTGGTTGTCGACACCGGCCGAGGAGTGACAAAGAGAAACGAACATAAACAAAACATTGAACTATCAATTAAACCGGTAATTAAGGAATGTTTTTCTATGTGTATTTGATAAGTAACAAATTTTTTGAAATTCAAGGAGAGATATAAAAATAACAGTTGTCTTGGACCTACAGACAGGCGAAGGTATACTTTGGCTATCTTTCTCTCAACACATTCAGTACGTACGGATTATTACTAATTAAATATGTTTGTATACCGGTGACCTACTTTTGTATCGCTGACCTATTTTTCTGACCAGTGACCTATTTTCAAACAGCTGTTTTCTATTTCTTATGATAGATTTTTATTTTATATTGATCGTATGTGTGCGTGTGTTTAAGCAGCAAATCAAGACGAATTATATTAATATATATATATAAATACTTGAGTGTTTATAAAAAATGAATAAAAGTAAAAAATAGCACTGTCACTAGCCGAGATGCAGTTGATTATGCATCATTATGAAATAAATCTGACACGAGATATTTAAACACTTTCAATTCTATGGATGCACCGACAGTTAATCGGGTGAATTATTGACGCGTACGTACAGTATTCGGTTAAAAAAATTCTACAAACGTTAACGATTACCTATTAGATATTTTTAATTGAAAATTATTCATATAATATGTTTAACATTAAACCTACCAAATGTTAAGAAGGTTCAAAATTATGATTAGCTTACTTTAGGTGTACTTTGTCTTTGTATCCAATGCTGCATATCCATATCCATAACTGCACCGTATCCATGTATGTATTACACACACTCACACACATATGCTTATCACTTGCTTAGGTAGAAAATATTCACACACGTATACGCGACGCGAAATAAATGACAATACTTTAATTAATATCCTTGTTACACCTTCCGACGCTCGAAGATAACTGACAATTAATATGAAAAATAGTTACGAATACACTCGAAAGGTACCGAAGATACACGAAAGTCAATTACGAATCTAACGACGAAATGACAACGTTCGGTTGTCGACACCAGCCGAGAAGTGACGGAGAGTAACGAACATAAACAAAACATTCGAACGCTCAACTAAGCCGGTAATTAAGGAATGTTTTTCTATGTGTCTTTCATATTTAACGAATTTCTTAGAATTCACCGAGAGATTTAAACAGTACCGACGTTGAGCTCGTTTGATTTGGACCTACACACCTTCGACTAACTTTCTTTCAATACATTCAATACGTATGGAACCATTACTATGTTTTTGTACAGCTGACGTACTTTTGTATCGCTGACCTATTTTTCTTACCAGTGACCTACTTTTCAACAGCTGTTTTCTATTTGTAATGATTGATTTTTATTCATAAACTTTAAAAAATCCCTCAGGCCGTATTAATTAATATTTAATAAAAATGAAATATACATATTGTTCTTTGGGTCTCCTTCAATGTTTAAAAAAATCAGGAACGATATCGGATTGTGGCATTTTGCGGTGCGATTGATCAAAAAAAATTTTTCTATATTAACTTTTGCTTTTTGAAGAAACTATTGAACAGACAGAAACCGGATTGAACGTACTTATTGTTAATAAGTTAAAGTAACTTTTTTATAAATTTTTTGCAAATATATTAATATTAACTATTGATAAACAATGCGTAAAAAAAAAACGTTTTCAGAATTTTGTTCTTTTTCGCGATGGCTATTTGCGAAAAAACTATTGCAATTTGGTGTATCACACTTTTTCCACTTTAAAGGAAATTTCATAAGGAACAGATTATTTTCAGTCAATTTTTTTACCAAAAACTATTAATTTCAAGATATAAGCCAAGATTTACAGAAAAACAGGATTTTTTCGCATGTTTTTTTCACATTTTGATTTTTCATTTAAAATGCATACACTTTTCAGCAAATGCATTATGCACTTTTTAATGTAAACTACATTTCCAACCTTTTAAAAATATTTCCCGTCAAAATGTTAATTTTATTGGACTATAATAAAACAATATTAATTAATATATAATATATTTATTTTCTAATATAATTTATTTCTATATTTTTATTTTCTACTTTGAGGAGGTGGGAGGGAGCGAAGTAGGAGCAAATAATAAAATCTTTAGCTAGTCCATTAATCTCGAATCATTTACAAAACTTTCTATTGTTTTTTTTTTGATACATTTATCTTCATATTTTATCTTACATTTATTATTACTATTATTATTATTATTATTATTATTTAATATTCAACATTAACGTATACAATAATACTATTTAATTAACTCGAATCATTCATTCCAGGAACTCTCGTAGGAGATATTAAATATATATTTAAATAACAAATAATAACGTTTGTATCTGTTACAGATCTAGCGATATAGTCCAGTCCATCTAAAATTTTGATTAAATGTTGCACTTAAGTGCATTTTGGTTGCACTTAAAATGCATTTAATTGCACTTAAATGCAACATTTTATCAAAATTTTAGATAGACTGGACTAATGTAAATCCAAGTCATTTTAATTAGATTTAAATCAGGTTTTCTCAAAGTACAATTAACGAGCTGTTCCCACGTCATAGAAATTTAAATAAAATAAATAAATTATTTGAACGTTAAAGGACGAATAATTCATTCAAAAATTTTCTATTCATTTATGGATAATGATTTTGAATAACCTAATGAAAAAAAACAAGTTTGAGAAACACTGATTTTCCATAAAACTTAAAATACAAAATTATTTATCGAACTATCGATAAAACTGTACAAAATAATATTTAAAAACAAAAGAAAAAAAGAAACAAATTAACGAACATAAAACAACATACTTTTTTTGAACTTCGTTAAAATAAATAATAAAATGTATTGTCGATAACAGGCGGCAAAGATGGATCCAACAAATCTCGAGATGATTAAAATGACTTACCAACTTCGAAGATTCGTTTTAATTTTACAATGGTTACCAGCAGCTATAGGAGTATTTCTGCTATTGTTGATATTAATGTGTTACAAATTACCAATACCAAGAAAAAAATTACAATCGATCGATACAGTTACTACGATTAATCCTAATTTCGTATCATCGAATATTCAAGGACTCGAAGAACATTTGCCACGTGGAAGAAACGTAAGTGTTTTTTTTTTTTAAATAAATAATTCATCGATTATAAATAAATGATCTTATTTGTTAATCTTTTCATTGTTTTTTCTTTTACTTTTAATATATGTTTCATTTTAAAAATAAAATTTCTTCATAATTAATATATTGGGAGTATAAATTAGTACGGTCCGTTTTCAAAAGAATGACCAACGAAAAAAAACGAACCGAATTAATTTATACTCACAATATTACAACATTATTAATTAAAATATTATTATAAAATAATACTATAAATATTATAATATTATAAATAATATTATATAAATTATTATTTATAATAATATTATTTAATATTTATTTTTACAATTTTATTTAATTTTAATTTTTATAATAATATTATTTAATATATTAAATAATATAATTATATAAATAAAAATATTAATATTAATTTAATGTAATTTAATATTAATATAAATTAATATATTAATTTGAAATATTTTTCTTTTTAAATTAAATTATCCGATATTATTTATAAATTAAAATATAAACACATTGTCGTTTAATAATAATAACGTTGCAACATAATTGTTGAACGATGTCATACAATAAACTATTTACATTTTATATATATATATGATTTAGATTTAATATTAATAATTAATTATTTAATTAATTAATTAAATAAAATTATTACTCAACGTTAATATGGATTAATAAAATTAATTTATATACAATCGTGTGATTAAAAATTGATACGATTTAACAATAATTAAGATTTTTTAAAATTTCTAACCTAAAATAGCAAAACTTTAGAATCTAATCGAAGATTGTAATATTTGTCCTAGAAACAACAAAATGTATTATATTTTCTTAACAATAAGATCCAATTTTGTTCAACGAATTATTAAATCCTTTATCGTAAATTCAATTTGTTGTTAATAAACGTTAAATAAAGAATATTATAATATTTATAAAATATACATATCTACATAAAAAGAAAAAAAAAATAAAGAAAGGGTAGCAATGTTAAAGAAATAGAAAAATAAATTGTTAAATGTCAAACTAACATAAAACTTTTCTGTTACAGCCGAGACTAATGAATGACAAATAGAAAATATCTCTGACGTAAATGGTTTATCGCGTACACATTCGTAGAATGCAATAAATGTAATTAAGTCTCGACGCAATTCTACATGCCTGTTGCATATTTTCTATTTTTTTTTTCCTCATTTGTTTTCTTTTTCTTTTTATTTTGTCTTCTCTTTCTCTCTTTTTGTTTCTTTCCCTTATCACTTCCAAACTTTTCTATAATTTTCCTTGTATTTCATTGCATTATCTTTGCTTGCACGAAACACGTGCAACCTCATCGTACGATCAACTAATGTCACGTGGAATTAGAGAAAGAAGAAAAAGTAGAAAAAGAAGAAGAAAAAGAACTTCGTCATCTTAGAAAAAAATATAAAAAAAGATAATAATTATTTGTCGTAAACCTTGATAATTTGTTTGATGGAAATCCAGGAACCAAATCCTAATGCCATTATTGAGAAAACAAGTAATAAACCATTTTTGATGATTCTCCATTTAAACCTACCCAAATGACCATCCCAGCATGATATTGTTTCGACTATAACTGGTATACTTATACCCAATATCGAAAAGAATATTGCACCTACCAAAGATATGAATGGTTCTAATTCTTGCACGCTTACTGCTATTCCAACTGAAAACAAAAATATCAAACAAAATTATTCAAATTGTATTTTAGTTACAAATTCATTGTGTTTAGTAATTACATAAAAAGGGGTTAATAAAAATATTGGAAATAATTAACAAGGTCTATGAATTATATTTAAAGCAACCCCTTTGCAAAAGATTGCCACGTTTATGGGTTTTTCAGAAACTGTCAATTTGGCTAAGTAACTCGTATGTGCGTTTGGCTGAAACAGCTGATTGTGTCGATAAACGCATATATGTGTTTTTATTGCTATATGGAATTATGTTATATTAATTTTTATTATATTAATTATGATTGATTGATTGATTGATTTATATAATTATTTATTTATTTATTTATTATTTGTATTAATAATATATTATAAATTATATATTTTATTAATAATATTATATTAAATATATTATATATTTTATTTTGTATTTTATTTAATTAATTTATTTATTTATTCATTTATTTATTATTTCTATTAATAATTTTATATTTTATTTAATTTATTTATTTATTCATTTATTTATTATTTCTATTAATAATTTTATATTTTATTTTATTTATTTATTTATTTATTTTATTTATTTATTTATTTATTTATTATTTGTATTAACAATTTTATATTTATTTTTAATTTAATTTAATTTTATTTATGAGAATGTTTAGTTATAATCTTGAATCTGTGTTACGTCCTGACACTTCTTATAATTGCATTCCCTGTTTTTGAATTAATACGTTTCTCTTTAAAATCAAATAAAATCAAATAAAATATGCACACAAGGAAATCAACTGATAGGTTTTTAAAATAACGTCCACTATAGTTTGCACAGTTTGATTCGTACCGTTCCGTTCTCAAAAAGCTATGGGCTTTGGGTAACTTTCAGGTTACATAATAATATATCGACATTTTATCAAATAATTTTAGTTATTTAACAAGGTGACATCTTAATTATATAATGTTTTTGAGATAACCAATAACAGTATTGATAATAAACAAAATAAATAAACAAAAAATTAATTTATAAAGAAATTTGTTTGTTTTAATTTGCACATGTGGATTTAGAATTTTAGAAACATATGGATTGTTGATTTTTCCTTTGCACGAATTTGTTTAAATTTGAAACCAAAATTTGGCCCATATCAAACTTTATTTTCGTTCATTTCTTATTTTTAAGTATCTCATTCAAAATTATAAATTCACATTCAACAAGTATGAAGTTTTTTATTCTTTGAATATTAAATCAATATACGTTTGTTATTTTTATATTTTATTTAAATATTAAAATTTTAAATGTAAAAAAAAAGAAAACAGATTGTACGCAATAGAATGCGGAAATAATTTATTTTTTTGTTCCTTATTGAATCTAGTTTTAACGTTGATAATAATTGAAATGAATGAGTAGGTTAGTTTAAACGATAAAGATAACCCATTATTTTTTCTAGTTACACATTTACATGTATTTAAATTACAAGGACGTTTACGTATTTAAAATAACATTGAAAAATATTTAACTCGTTCAACAATATTACATAATTTATTTATGATTTTAATAATTAAAAGTGAAAATTTGGATAGGTAAAAGTATATTATAATAATTAAAACAATGTTGACAATAATAGTAATTTCAAGAGATAATTCGATTTAGAAGAAATGAAATAATAGAATAATTGTTATTATTTTAACTTAAATTTTCACATTTTTTTAGTACAAATTTTTACTTGTTTGCTTGAAATTAACATTCTTTTCTTTCTTTCTTTCTTTACGTAAGCTCGCAAAAATGCTAATTATATACCATTTATCGATAAGAATGAAGGAAACCGAAAGAAAATACAGAAACATGGAATAAATAGGAAATGATAATTGGTACGAATAATTTAACTACTATCCAAAGAAAACACAATTAAAGTAAATGATGATAAAGTAACAAGAAAGAAAGAGAGAGAAAGAAGGAAACGAAAATCAAATTTGAAATAAAGTATTAAATATTAGAACTATGAATAAGTTCTCGGCGTTTGTTAAAAAATGGTATTAGCAGTACTCTCCGTGCACGAAATTCTCGAATGGTAATTGCATCAACAAGGAAGTACTTGTACATAACCTTCAATTACAGTCTACGATATTTCATTTTAACGTCAACAACGTGTTTACTTATTGCTTCTGAAAATATCTATTTTTATGCCAAACAAAGTGTTTTTGCCAGTGAATTTTATTGAGTTAATTTATTCAAAAGAAACCTGCAGCTAAAACAGACAGAATTCTTGTTCAGACTCTCAATGTTTTGTCGGATACGAAATACAAAGACTGCTTTCAGTGCCTCAAAAATAATGTTTTTCAACTTGAGGATAAGGAACGTTCTGATGCACTAACAAAGTTTCAACACAAACAATTAGAGGAATTGCTTGATCAAGACCCATGTCAAGACGCTAGCAGAGTTTGGAAAATTATTACAAGTTGATGCGTCTCAACAGTTTCGAAACGTTTAAAAACGTTAGGGTTGCGTCAGGCTTACGTCAGGTGAAAAAAAAGACGAGAACTTGTTCATGGATCTAATAAAATTATTTGTTTAAATGTCAATACATTAGTACTTGTTCTGAAAATTACACGAGTCCATAGAGGATTAGCGAAAGGAAAGAGTGTGCGTGGATTTAATAGAAATGAAACTCGTTATTATATCGCGTTGAAAATATTTATAATAAATTAATTAATATCTAGAGAGAGTGTTATTTATACTAATTGTCAGTAAATTAAACAAATACGAAAATAATTTTGGTATAACGAGATAAATACTCTGATTTTTATTCCTGTCTAACAAATTTGAGTAAAACAATTGTTAAAGTAAGAACAATATAGAAAGTAAATTTTGTTTAAAAATGACATAGGTATCTATTAATTATACTTTGGATATTAAACAATTACGATCAGATATTTAATTAAATGAATATTATCAACGCAAAGTCATCACTGGTCATGTAAGTTAAAATTTTCTTTACATAATACTTCGTTGGAATTTAACAAAACCGATGAAACATTTTCTTCTTTCCATCTCCATAATTATATACGTGTAAAAATTAATATTAGTATTCGTCATGACATTTAACAATTTTCTTTTTGTTTTTATACGAACCATACCATTTCAATTTCAAATTAGTACAAAACACGTTAAAAACTACGTTGTTTTCTGGCGCATTGACAAAGTTTTAAGAAGAATAATTAGAACCCTTATATCGAACTTTACACCTTAACCTTGAATCTTACCTTTCTTGATATTGTCAATCTTATATTTAAAATAAAGCTTTTATTTTATGAAAATGAAACTGCGAGAACTTATTAGGTGTCCTAATAATTTTGCAATACTTGACTTCTTTGGAAAAAAAAAAATGAATTGAAATTTACATGTTCATTGTAAAGACAAATGGAACGTGGTATGGTCCAATTACAACTATTAGAGGTGTAAAAGATCAAACACTGTTAGGAGGAATAACATCGATGAAGAACAAACGACAACAAAAATATTGGGGATCTGAGGAATGTAATCGTATTAGTGGACAAGATGGTTTATTGTTTCCTTATTATGATAATCCACCTAAACGTATTAATATTTACGTTTACGAACTTTGTCGGTAAGAAAACAATTTATATTAGGTGTACAAATAAGTTATCGCCGTTCAACAAAGTATGGCTTTATCATTAAATTATGGTTAAAATGGTCTGATGTAAAACGTCATATCGTAAAGTAAGACATCTCTCGACAACATAATCTTGATATATTAGTGATTTTGTATTGGCATCGGATATTTTTTTTCCTTCGAAAATGTCGAGTTTTAGGCCGAATAAGCACCATTTGCGGGAACTTTTGATTAAATTATTTTATTTAAAGAAATCTGCATCTGATGAGCATCGATTACTTGTAGAGGCATATGTCGAGGCTTTTTTAAGTTAGAGAAGTTTTCATGAATGGTTTTTATAGTTCAAGAACAGAGACTGTGACGTTGAAGATAAAATACGTAACGGAAGGCTGAAAGTGTACGAATACGCAGAATTAGAAATATTATTGGTTGAAAATTC
>JACGTP010001237.1:0-11870 GCA_023678845.1 Mischocyttarus mexicanus
TTCAAGAGGTTGTTTCATCGATCCCACCACTTCTTTTTTCTTCTTTTCTTTTTTCTTTTTTTCTTTTTCTAACAGATAATATATTTCTCCCTCTCGAACAAATTGAATGTCTACGTGTATACGTAAAAAAAAAAGGAAACGTTTGAAATTTGACAGATGATCGGTAACAAATGGGTGGACGATTGGTACGAATGGAGAATGAGAAAAACTTGGGTACAATGTTTGACAGTGTTGTTACGAATAATTCTATTACCATTGATAGCCTTGATCATTTTAATCGCACCCAATACGAAAATCGCTAAATTCTTTTCAAGTCCTATCAACAAATTTCTACATTCTGTTGCAAGTTATCTCGTATTTCTTGTCGTCGTGTTTTTGATATCAAACACCGATAAGGATACTCAATTTCGTGGACCACCCGATACCGGTATTAAAAAAAAAACAAAAAAATATAATCATTCTTTATTATTAACAAATAATTTCAATATATTACAGACTTTTTTAATTTATTCAATTTCTTTTGTTATTTTTTTGTTCTTTATCAAGGATACGAACCAATTTTAGCAATTTACGTGATATCATATTTATGGTCGATCATACGTCTTTGCATAATGCACGGTCCAAGAAGATTCTTCAGGGCACCTTGGAACTGGTAATTCACTAAATCGTATTTCATTAAAATTGCTATGATAAATCAGACATGATCATTCGTTTTTAGGTACGAGACATGTATGATCTTCCTGTTCGTATTGACGTTTATATGCTGGATAGATGCTGCCATTGATGTCAGGATTAACGGTCAACGGGATTTAGAGAGAAAATATTGGCACAAATATGATCCTACGTTGATTGGGGAAGGTATTTATTGTCTTGCCACGATCATGGCGTTCTTTCGATTGATGTTCCTTTGTCAGTTGAATTATCACCTTGGTCCACTTCAACTCTCCCTTGGAAAGATGATACACGACGTTACGAAATTCATCGTCATATTTGCCATCGTTCTTTTAGCTTTCACGTCTGGTAATTAAATTATTATTATTATTTTTTTTCTTTGAATGATTTTCCTGGATAAATCCCATGACTAATTTAATCTATTCGAATGTTTCTATTAGGTTTATGCAAGTTGTATCAATATTACGATGACATGGTACAAATAGATAGAAGTAATATAAAAGTACAACAGGTCAGTTCGTTCGTTGATTTTCCATCTAGCTTGAAGACCCTTTTTTGGGCAGTTTTTTGTATGAGTCCTATAGAAAGTGCTGATGTTATTATTGAAAATTTACCGAGCGATAACGACACAGAAACTATTATAAATCATCATACGTTTACCGAAGTTATTGGATATATTGCATTTGCAAGTAATTCATTTCTTATTATACTTAATATACATACACAAACACACACATATCATTAATATTTCTAAAATTTTGTTTAATATTTTATTTTATTAATATTTCCAAGAGAAAGATCTCTGTTCGTAGATGATCTTTTTTTTCCTTCAAAGATAAAATCGTGGTAACAAATACGTTAAAGAATAATTTGAAAAATAAAGATTTATTAAAAAAATTTCTAAAAGGTTTCGAATTCATCTCTGTGGTGGTTGTACTCAATATGTTGATTGCCTGTATGACCAATACCTTTACCAAGGTCACAGATAACGTCATCGTCGAGTGGACCTTTGGTAGAACCGAGGTTACAAGAATAAACTTTCTACGAAGTAGTCCCATACGTTCGATAATAAGAAAAAAAAAAGAAAAAAAAAACAGAAAAGAAAACAAAAAAAAATGTTTCTCTACGTAGGTTTACGTCGACTTCATGTTGATGACCACCCTACCACCACCCTTCAATATAATTCCCACTTTCGCTGGCTTTGAAACGATCGTCGAATACGTGAAGGTACTCGTCAAGCCACCAACCAACAAACGCGCCCGCTGGGACTTCATGCAGTGTTGCTATATCGTTAGTATCGTAGAATTACACGTTACACTTTATGGTAATTTCAAAAAATAAAAGAAAAAAAAAAAGGGGGATTTCGTTCAAGGTAAAACGAATGAGTACGAGGCTTACGAAAAATATGAAAGAAAATAAAATAAAATAAAATAATTAAAAAATATCGAATATAAATAATATATTGGATCTGTAATATTGTGCAACGAAAGAAAAAGGATTTATTTTTGTTTTCTGTTTGCAATAAAAATTTTGCATATAATATGATATGAAAAAATAAAACCAAAAAATAAAAGATAAAAATTGTATTGAATTTCTGATGAAGATTGATTTTGAATTCGATTAAAAATATTCTTTAGGAAACTATAGATGACGAAAAGGATGAAACTTTCGCACAAGTTATGATGCAATTGGTACAACGTTATTTTCGTAAAAAGAATAGAGAAATTGAGAAAACGAATATAGAGAAATTGAGAAGAGAATTGATGGAAGTCAGAGGGCTTTTGCGAGAAGCACTTGAAGCAGCTTAAAAGGAATTCTTGAAAATTAAGCGAATATACTACGAATAATACGAACTTTGAGCAAACATTTGGAATACCTTCTTCGTACCAAGAATTTCCAACAACATTAAACCTTTAGTATGAATTTTCCCTTGTATGAAACAACAACGAGAATCGACAAAGTAATAATTTAATTTATACATCAACAACATGTTTATTATTCGTTCAATGAAAAAAAAGGGAAAAATCTTTTTACTCGTAATATTGAAAATATTAATTAAAACCACTTTAATACGAATTTGTGTTATAATGTTCTATCAAAATCAATAATAAAACAGATACGAATGAAATTCTAAATGATTATTTTAAATTATAGTGGTGAATCAAAACTATTGTCTTTTCTATGAATAAGATTTTTCATGAAATATTCTGAAAAACATTTATCTACAAATATTTCAAATACGTGAAAGATTTAATATCGTCTTCGTGTTGCTGCAACTGAATCGTAAAAAAGAAAGAAACAAATTATGGTTAGCTTACGTTTAGATGTACTTTGCCATTATACCCAATGCTGCATAATCCATATCCATAATTGCACTGTATCCAAATATACACTACACACACTCGCTCACGTATGCACCTCACTTGCATAGGAAGAATACACGCAGACGCACACACGCGCATGCGACGCAAAATAAATCACATACTTAATTAATATTGTTGTTACACCTTCCGACGCACGAAGAAGACTATCGATTATTATGACAAGTAGTTACGAATACATTCGACAAGTACCGAACATACACGAAGGTCAATAACAAATCTAACGACGAAATAACAACGTTCGGTTGCCGACACCGGCCGAAGAGTGACGGAGAGAGACGAACGTAAACAAAACATTGAACGCTCAACTAAGCCGGTAGTTAAGGAATGTTTTTCTATGTGTATTTCATATTTAACGAATTTCCTAGAATTCTCCGAGAGATACACCGAGAGGTAGACCTTCGCCTATCTTTCTCTCAATACATTCAGTACGTATGGGACTATTACTATGTTTCTCTACAGCTCACCTATTTTTGTACTATTGACCTACTTCTGTATCGCTGACCTATTTTCCTTACCAGTGACTTACTTTTAAACAGCTGTTATCTATTTCTAATGAAAGATATTTATTTTATTTCTTATTATTTAGATAATCAATAAGTATATTTATGAATCATTTAATTTTATTAAATCGATTATTAAAAAATTCTTCCATACGTATGTATTAGAATTAATATTTTTCTGTAACAAAAAGAAAATAATAATTTCGTATAAAAAATTCTTATATGTTTCGTATGGTATCTGTAAAAATATAAAATCCACTGTTAGAGACTGGCTCGATATCATCTGTGACAGTTTTATTTTCAAAAGTTGTTTACATGATTATCAGAGGGGATTAATTCTATTAATTTCGAATATTATTCTCGTTAAACTAACACTACTTATAAGAAATCTTTTTCAATGTGCATGTGCGTGAATACATGTCTAAATCTAACAGAATATCTATCTGATAGTAATGAAAATTATTAATGCATTTTGTAATTAATATTTCAGTCCAGTATTGAGGTCCTGATCGTAAAATTTATCTAAAAACCTATGACATAAGAAGATATCGAAATTCTTGTATATTTTGAATTACATTAGAAAGAATGTAGTGTTTAAACTGATGTATACGTATTAGAACAATTTTTTATATAAGAAGAGTGCATTAGAGTAGTGGACATATGCTAAATAATTGTTAAATTATCATAGAAAATGTAAATTATAATTTAAATGTAATAAGTATAAGTTCTGCGTACCTTTGTCTTCGAAATCCATTGTTAGACTGGCTCGATATCATCTATGACAGTTTTATTTTCGAAAGTTGTTTACATGATTATCGGAGGGGATTAATTCTATTTAATTCGAATATTATCATCGTTACACATGCGCTAGTTGTAAGAGATCTTATTCTACACACATGTGCGTGCACATAAACGTTTAAATCTAACAGAATATTTATCTGAAAACAATAAAAGCTATTACAGCATTTTTTTTTATTATTTCAGTTTAGTAACGACCTCCGGTTCGTAGCATTTATTTAAAAACATATAAAATTATAAGATATCGATATTATTTTATATTTAAAGTTAGTTAAAAAGTATGTAATGTTTAAACAAGTGTATATATGTGTTTAAATAATTTAAAGAATAAGTAGAGTGTATTACAGAAATGGATTAGTCTTAAATAATTGTTAAATTATAAAAGGCAATGAATATTATAATCAAAAATCTCGATATATAGGTTCGATGTATTGTCTTCCTTGAAATCTAAAACTAAAACTACTTTGAAATAAGTTTTATGTTTCATTCAATGGCTTACTTTTGTACGTCTGACCTACTTTTCTTACCAGTGATCTACTTTTGAACAGCTGTTTTCTATTTCTAATGATTGATATTTATTTTAATTACTTTATATTTAAATAATTAATAAGTATATATACGTATATGTGGATTATATTCGATTAGAAATTATTACAAAATAATTATTTGATGTATCTGAAATTTTTGATAATCCTAATTACATTATATATATATTACATTATATTATTACATTATATATATATATTAAAAACTAATTGAAATGAAGTTGTGGAAAATAAATGATGAATCGGTCCGATTATGATAATAATTTTTCATACTCTAACACACACCAAGTGTCTTAATATTATTTAAAATAAGAAAATTGTTGATAGATATATATCACGGTAAACAGATAATCGATATCTGCCAATGAGATATCTCGAAATTATTCCTTTGAGATTGGGGGAGAGAGAATTCAAGAGGGAAGGAAAAAAACAGAAAGAAGAAGAAGAAAAAAAAAAGGAGAAAACGAAGAAAAGTAAAAGGGAAAATCAGGAAGAACGGGAGGGAGGAAGGGAGGAAAGGAGAGTTAAGGGTGATCGAGCAGAACGATAATATCGCAAAAGCAGCACATCATTTCCTTTTACGTTCGTATTTATCATCCTCCAGGCATGATCTTCTTTCCTATGTGGCCATTTTTCGTAATAACTATTCTCAAATATTATCCGAAATAAATAAAGACATTCTCGTATAAATCTTCTTTTTTCTTTCTTCTTTTCTTTCTATTATTTATAAATCTTTAAGATAATACAATTATCTGACCATTAGGAAAAATTTAGATACTTTGATATATAAGTTAGAATAAAAAAGATTAAAAAGTAAAAATAAAAAAAATATGATACAACGTTCTCTTTATATCCTTTATTATTATTATTATTATTATTATTGATATTTTTATTGTCATATTTTATATTCCCTCTTTATCCTTGATTTAATCCAAACTAGAAATATGAGTTAATGGTATCGCCTTTCACGATTACGCTGTCATACTTCAACGAATATTCGTGAGAGGAAAACTAAATTTATGATTATCCTTTGATAATATTGATATATAATGATATTATCCTTATCGAATATTATTCTTTCGTAAAAACTAACTAAAACTATTAGTAATATTATTTCAACGTTCTTCGGTACAATATCTAATAATCTAGATCGAGTAATAATTTAAGTAAAGTATATATTGTACAAAAAAATTACCATATATTAATTATTGAAAGAAGAAGAATAAGAAGAAGAAGAAGAATATAAGAATTTATTATAAGGATAGTTTATTAATATTTACGAGTAGATAGATATCTTACTTAGGTATTATTTCATGGCACGTTTTAGTTTAGTGAAGTATACGAAATAAAGTGAACTAGGTTTACTAGATGACGTTTCGCAAAAAGGTTCGATTCGTATCCCCCTTTTAAATCGATCCGACGTGCCCTACATCCTAATCTCGATTCTTCCTATACTTCTCCCTTCTTTTTTTTACTTTTTCTCTTTCTCTCTTTCTCTTTTTTTCTTCACCCTTAGACGACGACGTTGTAGAAAAAAAATAGTAAGCCATACTTGTCTATCACAAGTGTGTTTGTTTGTGTGTTTGTGTGTGTGTGTGTGACTCCTAAAAAAGACCGTGTTAAATCAAACGAGAATGATGAAGTGTGATCCACCGAAGAGAAAGAACATAAAGAAAGTATTTTATATTATGTTGGAATAAAAAAGAACAAGAAAAGAAAGAAATAAAGAAAGGGAAGGTGTGATACGATTTATTTCAAATGTATTACGTTTTTATCAATTTTTCTATACGTATCGCGAAAATGAAACTGTAAGAAAGAAAGAGAGAGAGAAAGAGAGAGAGCTAGAGAATCATGGGAAGAGAAAATAAATCTCGTTGTCGAGGTATCCCTATTTTTGTTGTTTTTCTTTTTTACTTTTCTTTTATTCAAATCATTACCGTATTCTTTTTCGTGCAATTTTTTCAAAACCAAAAGGAAGGGATGCAAATTATTGCTGTTTTTTTTGGGAATGGGGAGAAGGGAAATTCATGAATCGTCAATGAGAAAATAGAACACCCATCCCCAATGGATTGGTAGAATCGGATGTTGAGAGTAAAATCAACGAGACGAGAAATGTCAAAAAGAATTTTCTTTACGAGTATAATGGTAATTATGAGAGAGAAAAAGAATCACCTGTGATTGAGAGGGAAAAATATGATCAATTTTTCGAGAATGTGTATTATTTCGTTAACAATTATTTTTTAATAGTTTATTAAATTAATAAAAATACTTATTAATATTAAATTAATATAAATCTAACTTATAGATTTACTAATTAATATTATCTAAATATTAAGTAATAAAATTAAAATCTACCATTAGAAATAGAAGACAGCTGTTCAAAAGTGGGTCACTGGTATGAAAAGTAGGTCAACGATACGAAAGTATTCGATACGAAATATTAATTAAAAAATATCTTGATAACTTTCATTCTCTTCAGAAAAATGTTCTGTTAGATTAAGACGTGTATTCACGCACATGCACATAGAAAAAGATTTCTTAGAAGTGGTGTTAGTTTAACCAGAATAATATTCGAAATTAATAGAATTAATCCCCTCCGATAATCATGTAAACAACTTTCGAAAATAAAACTGTCATAGATGATATCGAGCCA
Organism: Mischocyttarus mexicanus; assembly: GCA_023678845.1. NCBI lineage: Eukaryota > Metazoa > Arthropoda > Insecta > Hymenoptera > Vespidae > Mischocyttarus > Mischocyttarus mexicanus. The sequence goes on from JACGTP010001237.1 coordinate 7,553, forward strand.
GTCTAACAATGGATTTCGAGGACAAAGGTACGCAGAACTTATACTTATTACATTTAAATTATAATTTACATTTTCTATGATAATTTAACAATTATTTAGCATATGTCCACTACTCTAATGCACTCTTCTTATATAAAAAATTGTTCTAATACGTATACATCAGTTTAAACACTACATTCTTTCTAATGTAATTCAAAATATACAAGAATTTCGATATCTTCTTATGTCATAGGTTTTTAGATAAATTTTACGATCAGGACCTCAATACTGGACTGAAATATTAATTACAAAATGCATTAATAATTTTCATTACTATCAGATAGATATTCTGTTAGATTTAGACATGTATTCACGCACATGCACATTGAAAAAGATTTCTTATAAGTAGTGTTAGTTTAACGAGAATAATATTCGAAATTAATAGAATTAATCCCCTCTGATAATCATGTAAACAACTTTTGAAAATAAAACTGTCACAGATGATATCGAGCCAGTCTCTAACAGTGGATTTTATATTTTTACAGATACCATACGAAACATATAAGAATTTTTTATACGAAATTATTATTTTCTTTTTGTTACAGAAAAATATTAATTCTAATACATACGTATGGAAGAATTTTTTAATAATCGATTTAATAAAATTAAATGATTCATAAATATACTTATTGATTATCTAAATAATAAGAAATAAAATAAATATCTTTCATTAGAAATAGATAACAGCTGTTTAAAAGTAAGTCACTGGTAAGGAAAATAGGTCAGCGATACAGAAGTAGGTCAATAGTACAAAAATAGGTGAGCTGTAGAGAAACATAGTAATAGTCCCATACGTACTGAATGTATTGAGAGAAAGATAGGCGAAGGTCTACCTCTCGGTGTATCTCTCGGAGAATTCTAGGAAATTCGTTAAATATGAAATACACATAGAAAAACATTCCTTAACTACCGGCTTAGTTGAGCGTTCAATGTTTTGTTTACGTTCGTCTCTCTCCGTCACTCTTCGGCCGGTGTCGGCAACCGAACGTTGTTATTTCGTCGTTAGATTTGTTATTGACCTTCGTGTATGTTCGGTACTTGTCGAATGTATTCGTAACTACTTGTCATAATAATCGATAGTCTTCTTCGTGCGTCGGAAGGTGTAACAACAATATTAATTAAGTATGTGATTTATTTTGCGTCGCATGCGCGTGTGTGCGTCTGCGTGTATTCTTCCTATGCAAGTGAGGTGCATACGTGAGCGAGTGTGTGTAGTGTATATTTGGATACAGTGCAATTATGGATATGGATTATGCAGCATTGGGTATAATGGCAAAGTACATCTAAACGTAAGCTAACCATAATTTGTTTCTTTCTTTTTTACGATTCAGTTGCAGCAACACGAAGACGATATTAAATCTTTCACGTATTTGAAATATTTGTAGATAAATGTTTTTCAGAATATTTCATGAAAAATCTTATTCATAGAAAAGACAATAGTTTTGATTCACCACTATAATTTAAAATAATCATTTAGAATTTCATTCGTATCTGTTTTATTATTGATTTTGATAGAACATTATAACACAAATTCGTATTAAAGTGGTTTTAATTAATATTTTCAATATTACGAGTAAAAAGATTTTTCCCTTTTTTTTCATTGAACGAATAATAAACATGTTGTTGATGTATAAATTAAATTATTACTTTGTCGATTCTCGTTGTTGTTTCATACAAGGGAAAATTCATACTAAAGGTTTAATGTTGTTGGAAATTCTTGGTACGAAGAAGGTATTCCAAATGTTTGCTCAAAGTTCGTATTATTCGTAGTATATTCGCTTAATTTTCAAGAATTCCTTTTAAGCTGCTTCAAGTGCTTCTCGCAAAAGCCCTCTGACTTCCATCAATTCTCTTCTCAATTTCTCTATATTCGTTTTCTCAATTTCTCTATTCTTTTTACGAAAATAACGTTGTACCAATTGCATCATAACTTGTGCGAAAGTTTCATCCTTTTCGTCATCTATAGTTTCCTAAAGAATATTTTTAATCGAATTCAAAATCAATCTTCATCAGAAATTCAATACAATTTTTATCTTTTATTTTTTGGTTTTATTTTTTCATATCATATTATATGCAAAATTTTTATTGCAAACAGAAAACAAAAATAAATCCTTTTTCTTTCGTTGCACAATATTACAGATCCAATATATTATTTATATTCGATATTTTTTAATTATTTTATTTTATTTTATTTTCTTTCATATTTTTCGTAAGCCTCGTACTCATTCGTTTTACCTTGAACGAAATCCCCCTTTTTTTTTTTCTTTTATTTTTTGAAATTACCATAAAGTGTAACGTGTAATTCTACGATACTAACGATATAGCAACACTGCATGAAGTCCCAGCGGGCGCGTTTGTTGGTTGGTGGCTTGACGAGTACCTTCACGTATTCGACGATCGTTTCAAAGCCAGCGAAAGTGGGAATTATATTGAAGGGTGGTGGTAGGGTGGTCATCAACATGAAGTCGACGTAAACCTACGTAGAGAAACATTTTTTTTTGTTTTCTTTTCTGTTTTTTTTTTCTTTTTTTTTTCTTATTATCGAACGTATGGGACTACTTCGTAGAAAGTTTATTCTTGTAACCTCGGTTCTACCAAAGGTCCACTCGACGATGACGTTATCTGTGACCTTGGTAAAGGTATTGGTCATACAGGCAATCAACATATTGAGTACAACCACCACAGAGATGAATTCGAAACCTTTTAGAAATTTTTTTAATAAATCTTTATTTTTCAAATTATTCTTTAACGTATTTGTTACCACGATTTTATCTTTGAAGGAAAAAAAAGATCATCTACGAACAGAGATCTTTCTCTTGGAAATATTAATAAAATAAAATATTAAACAAAATTTTAGAAATATTAATGATATGTGTGTGTTTGTGTATGTATATTAAGTATAATAAGAAATGAATTACTTGCAAATGCAATATATCCAATAACTTCGGTAAACGTATGATGATTTATAATAGTTTCTGTGTCGTTATCGCTCGGTAAATTTTCAATAATAACATCAGCACTTTCTATAGGACTCATACAAAAAACTGCCCAAAAAAGGGTCTTCAAGCTAGATGGAAAATCAACGAACGAACTGACCTGTTGTACTTTTATATTACTTCTATCTATTTGTACCATGTCATCGTAATATTGATACAACTTGCATAAACCTAATAGAAACATTCGAATAGATTAAATTAGTCATGGGATTTATCCAGGAAAATCATTCAAAGAAAAAAAATAATAATAATAATTTAATTACCAGACGTGAAAGCTAAAAGAACGATGGCAAATATGACGATGAATTTCGTAACGTCGTGTATCATCTTTCCAAGGGAGAGTTGAAGTGGACCAAGGTGATAATTCAACTGACAAAGGAACATCAATCGAAAGAACGCCATGATCGTGGCAAGACAATAAATACCTTCCCCAATCAACGTAGGATCATATTTGTGCCAATATTTTCTCTCTAAATCCCGTTGACCGTTAATCCTGACATCAATGGCAGCATCTATCCAGCATATAAACGTCAATACGAACAGGAAGATCATACATGTCTCGTACCTAAAAACGAATGATCATGTCTGATTTATCATAGCAATTTTAATGAAATACGATTTAGTGAATTACCAGTTCCAAGGTGCCCTGAAGAATCTTCTTGGACCGTGCATTATGCAAAGACGTATGATCGACCATAAATATGATATCACGTAAATTGCTAAAATTGGTTCGTATCCTTGATAAAGAACAAAAAAATAACAAAAGAAATTGAATAAATTAAAAAAGTCTGTAATATATTGAAATTATTTGTTAATAATAAAGAATGATTATATTTTTTTGTTTTTTTTTTAATACCGGTATCGGGTGGTCCACGAAATTGAGTATCCTTATCGGTGTTTGATATCAAAAACACGACGACAAGAAATACGAGATAACTTGCAACAGAATGTAGAAATTTGTTGATAGGACTTGAAAAGAATTTAGCGATTTTCGTATTGGGTGCGATTAAAATGATCAAGGCTATCAATGGTAATAGAATTATTCGTAACAACACTGTCAAACATTGTACCCAAGTTTTTCTCATTCTCCATTCGTACCAATCGTCCACCCATTTGTTACCGATCATCTGTCAAATTTCAAACGTTTCCTTTTTTTTTTACGTATACACGTAGACATTCAATTTGTTCGAGAGGGAGAAATATATTATCTGTTAGAAAAAGAAAAAAAGAAAAAAGAAAAGAAGAAAAAAGAAGTGGTGGGATCGATGAAACAACCTCTTGAA
>JACGTP010001238.1:0-11850 GCA_023678845.1 Mischocyttarus mexicanus
CTTATTTCTTATTGCATAATTAAGTATGCTAAAAAAATTTAAGAGGTCGAAAATGTGGTCTGCATTAAGTGGTGTTCATGCAGTAGCCTACAGAAGCTCGTGTATGTTTTTTTTTAGGAAAATAAAATACTAACAGATATTTGTCGGAAAGAAGGAAGAAAAGATGTGTCTAGAGGTTTATTTCTTCTTTACTTAAAACTATATTTATTAGAATACAAATAACGATTACACGTCTGTGCGCTATGGTATCCGTCGCGAGAATGCCTATTTTTAAGATGAGAAAAGTAGAACCTTTTAAGTCTTTGTACTAGGTCGTTAGTTTCCTGTAAATTTTTTGCTAGAGAATTTAGATGTTTGGCTAACCGGGAATTGTAGCATTCACTGTAGTTAGCAATTTCTTTTTTAATTGTAGATATTCCTAGATCTTGATAAATTCTTTTGTTTGTTACGTACCATTGCGCATTGCAAATGTTCCGTAAAGTTTTTTATTGGAACTTCTGTAAAATCTCTATATATGAATAGCTCGTAGTTCCTCATAGTTGAATTCCATATGTCCATATGGGTTTTAGGATAGCTTTATAGATAACAAGCTTCTTTTTTAATTCTAACTTATAGGTAAATGATCTAACAAAAAGCAAATAAATTTTTCTTACTTTTTCCTTAATGTGCTTTATTTTGGTTTGGACGTGTAACATCCATGTTAGCCTTTTGTCCAGAATAATGCCTAAATATTTGATCGACTCCCTAGTAAAAATATTTACTCCATTGATGACCACAGGGGGACACGTGCTTCTGCGCAATGTGAAGGTTACATGAGCTGATTTACTTTAATTGATATTAATTCGCCATTTTTGACACAATTTTTCCAGTAAGTGCAGATGACGTTGGAGAGTATCAGTCGCGTTTTGGGGATCACTTTCAGATGCTAGCAGAGCTGTATCGTCTGTAAATCTGCTGTGTAAATTGCATACGTACTTGTTCATTTTCTGGCATATCGGAATCTGTGACTGTATTTGAATTTAAGATCGAGTATCTGTTGACGGTTTCAAATACCCCATTTCTTCGAGGAGCATTGTTGTTATCATCTTCTGTTCTTGCTCTTTTGTTGCTGTAAGAAGCCCGCTAACGCTTAGAAGAAGCGACCGTTAGCCATAGCAGAGAAATGAATGATATTTCCATTTCCTGGTCAAGAATATGCAAAAGGCTTAAAGCCACTTACCTATCTGTTTTTGAATAACTCTAAGTTAAACAGCACTTGACGTAGTAAATCTCAATAACAACTCATTAAATATAAACAAAAACACTCAGAGCTCGGCTTAGCACGTCTGTCTACTACGATAGTTAGAACGCGACAAAGAGGTAATAAATGAAAAAATTTGATTGCTGTCAATTCTATTCTAGGTACAGAAAAAATAAATTCTAATTTTCATGCCATATAAAGATCAAGCCATATAGGAAAGTCAAAATTTTTAGAGTTAAAGAACAAACAAATGGTAAACGATATGAATCAAATTGTTAATGTAACTTCCTACGATAATTTATATGATGCTTATAGAAAAGGAAAACAAAGAAGACTACCAATTGAAAAGAAAAAGGATAAAAGTTACGTTAAAAGACCATTGTGTATTGTTCACTCTCATGGCTGTGGTCCCATCACTCCTTCAACAATTCATAACAAAAAATATAGATGAACTCACTTATTATTGTGTCACATATGTGATCACAAATAAGTTAAATGTATTTTCAGTTTATAAAGAATTTATTGTAAAGAGTAAAGCACATTTTAATTTAAAGGTTGTAAATTTATATTGCTACAATGGTCGAAAATATTTACTAAACAAGATAAAAGACTATTGTGTACAAAAAGGCACTAGCTATCATTTAACCGTACCACGTACTGCACACTTAAATGGTGTCTCCACACGAATAGTGAAGACAATGGCTGAGAAATCTCGTGCAATTATAATTGGTGCCAGATTAGATAAAGTTTTCAAGGGGAGAGCAGTTCTTACCGCTACATTTTTATTAAATATAACACCAACTAAAGCTTTAAAACGAAATAAAACACTATAAGAAATATAGTTTGGTAAAAAGCTGCGATGAAAATATTTAAAAATATTTGATTCTACTGTATATATTCATACTAAAATCTGATAAAAATAAAATTTGATAAAAAATCATTTAAAGGAATTTTGATAAGTTATGAACCTAGTTGATATAAAGTTAAGACGTCAAAAATGAAAAGTTTATAACAGTTAGAGATGTTATTGTGGATAAGACCAATTACTTGATTTCAAAACAAGACGTAAAGGTCAAAAAAGTTGACTGAATACTGAATACTGATATACAGTCTAGTGTTGGAAAAATAAGAGAAAAATCTGATAAAGTGAAATCAGATGTTTTGCTATAGAAGAGTTTTGCAAATGAAAACTCCTATAGTCAAATTGATAAACAGTTTTAATCAGCAAAGATAAGAGATAAATTTAATAATGAGAAATCAGTTTTGATAAATCAGGAACTGAAACAAATTTACACAAACAGTCTATTTCTCAAAATAGTAAAGATGAAAAACAACAAGAATTAAAACTGAAGAAAAATTGATAGGGTTAGACGTCATCCTTTTATTTCATATGAAGAAGATGATTTACCGGATGATTGCTTTATGTGTGCACATTCTATGGTTCATGATATTCCAAATTCATTTCAGAGATAAATGGGATAGAGATAAATGGGAACAAGCCATAATTAAGGAAAGAAATTCACTTTTAATTAATAACACTCGGTCATTAGTGAATAAATCACGTGATAAAAATATTGTTGATTGTAAATGGATATTTAATATAAAGAGGGATGGTATTGGAAAATCATTAAAATATAATGCTTGTCTTGTCGCGTTTGGATTTTGTCAGGAATATTTAAAAGACTATAAAAAAACTTTTGCACCAGTAGGAAGAATTACTAGTTTCAGATTTATATTGGCATATGCAAATCAATACAGCATGTTGATATATTATATGGATTTAAAGACTGCTTTTTCTTAACGGAATATTAAGGTAAGAAATTTATATGAAAGTCCCAGAGGGTGTTCACACAGAAAGGAATCAAGTGTGTAAATTAAACAAAACTATATATGGATTAAAAAAAAGCTTTATTATAAAAAGACTTTCGAAATTCACCATTCAAAAGAAAAATTTGAAAAGAAAATATTTGAAAAAATATTTATGTTTTACTTTATGTAGACAATCTAGTGCTTGCTACTGTCAGTACTTGTATAGTGGAGATTCCTCCAACATGGAGTCCTCTCGCAATTCTTAATAATAGCTAGGTTAAGATGAGATAATTGTGATTAGATGATGAGGTATGATAAATAAATAAAATGCTCGTTTGAGCCACCTAAACAAAGTTCTTTATTGGCTCGAGGGGAAAAGCCGTATGGCATAAAAACCCCTGAAGTTATAATCTATCCTTAATGAGATTAGATTTACGATATTAGATACAAGAAATTATGAAGAATAGTGGATACAAATATAAAGAGTGTGATACTTAAGTGAATAAGAGGTGAGACTGCGTTGGGCGTCTTTGTATAATTCGCTGGCCTTATACAATGGTTATTGTTCGCTCGCCTTATACAATGGTATTGTTCGCTCGAAGGTTTTCCGTGTAACCTGGTTAGTGGCCGGTTTTTGAATAATAAAGAATATGATGAAAAGGGTCCCCTCTGGGGAAGGGGAAACGTGTAACGTAACGCTGCGGGTGGGGGTTCGGAAGCTTCCGTGAGTGGGGAAATTCTCGTAAGTGGGAAATTCGTGCTCGGTTCGCATGTGTGGGTATATCGATGGTCGTATACTACCGTACAGTACTGTCAGTAATGAAACAATAAGAAATTTTAAAAACTACCTAATAAATAAGTTTAGTATAACTAATTTAAAGGAAAATATTTTTTTTTATTAGGAATCATTTCGAAGAAAAAAATAACAGAATATTCATAGATTAGAATGCGTGTATAAAGACAGTATTAAAAAAATCTTATACGTATGATTTTAAAACTATTAGTTTGCCTCTTCCTGGCAAATTAGATTATAAAGATTTAAGATATGATGATAAATTCGATGAACCTAATCAAAATTTGATTGGTTTGTTAATGTATGTAATGATATGCATACGACAAAATTTCAGAGTTGCTGTAAATATTTTAAGCAGGTATTCAAATAAAAACAACAAAGAATTTTAAAAATGTTTAAAAAGAGGTTTAACATATCTTAAAATCTCTGTAGTTTTGTAAAGATAGTAAAATAGCTTTAATTAAATCTATATCGTATGCACCTGTAACTTACCTGAAACAGTAAGCAAACAATTGAGGAGCAACAAAACCGCAGCAGCTACAGTGAAACGTCCAATACAATGGATGTAGAATACGTTAACGCGAATAATGAAGTCTCTAAGTAAAGGAAAATTATTTCAAGCATCTTAAAAGAGCAAGAAAATAGCAACAGGAAAATTAGCTCAGTAGCGTTCCTGTAAACAATCCATTTAGTGTGCTAGTAGAAAACTTTGAAGATACCCTGCCAGATAATGTGTCAACAAATATCATTCAGCCAGCTAAACCACCACAAATTTACATTAAAGCTCTCCTATTAGATTCTCTCGCTTAATTGGTTCAAAAGATAACAAAGAACAGTTTTATCATAAAATAATTGAAAGACTCGGAATTCAAAGTGCAAGTTATCTCCTCCGAGACCTGTAGGAAACTAACTTTAGTAGTAAATGAAAAAAAGGCAAGTTTTTATACCTATCAACTTAAAGAGGATAGGAGCTACTATATAGTATTAGGCGAAATGTACCTTAGCATCGACATTGTCATTATTTCAGACGAATTAAAAACGCCTAACCACAAAGTTAGGCAAATTAATAATATAGAAAGCAGTATCATAAAAAAATTGTTCTTATTCCACTTTATTGAACTTAAAACCAATAAAATCAACAAAGAGGTTTCTAAAATTAATAGGCTATACATTATGGTAGTTTCCTTCGAACCACTCATGTCAGAGCAAAAAGGGACATTCCGCAATGCCTGCACTGTCAAGCATATGTCCACACTAAAAACAATTGCAACAAAACCCTGGCAAGTGTTAAATGTGCAGGTAAACATTGGACTTCAGACTGTCAACAAACCAACAAGATAAGTAATGTAAAATATTTTACCTGCCAAGAAAATCATCGGGCAAGTTATAAAAACTGCCTAGTGAGAAAGCAACTGCAGGAAAATTTCTTCCCAAGATTCAGGAAAAGAATAGCTATTCTACAGACAAATCCACTAAGCAAAAATACCTCTATAAACTATCGGAATAATTTGACTGACGCTACAATAGTAAGAAACAGCAAAACAGATGCTGAAATAGTAACAATCTAACATAAAAATAATAATACGTCTACAACATCTAAAAATGTAAATTCAGAATTAACTCTATTCGAAATAAAAAAACCTATTATTAGCTTCAACTAGAAATACTAAATTAATAACCAATATGCTAATTCAACAAATTCAATTTTTGACTCAGCAATCAATGCAGTTAAACAAAATGCTAGAAATATTAACTATCGTAATAAATAGGAACAGTAAATAATAAAAACATAATAAAAATTGCCGTTTGGAATGCAAACGGGTTAACTTAACAAGTTAAAAATTTTCTTGTGTTACGTCACAACTGACAACTGTTTTTAAGTAGTGCAGCTAAGCCTGTTGTGGCCACTCTGCATTCACCGAGTTTAGCCGGGACCAGGCAGGTTCGCTCTTTCGAAGATTAATCAACAACAAACATGGCAACAAGCGCGCGTCTGATGAAAACTATGACTAGGTTAGGGAAAGGAAAATGGTGATCGGAAGTCAATATCGCCAGGAGTTCTGGTTATAATTTCATTTATATAATATTTAATACTTACAATGAAGACGAAAGAAACAATTAATCCGCAGATAGTTTGAATAACAATCAATTAACAACACTCGCAAGAAAGCAAAAGTAAACGTTATAAAATTAAGAAAGAAGTGAATCGGCTTCTAGCTCTCAGCAGCAGCAGTCACGACCCTCGCCCTCGCCCTCGTCTCCTCTACTCTATTCCACTCTACTGTATTCTCTCTTCTCAACTATATTTTCTCTTCTCAACTATATTTTTTCTTCTCAACTATATTTTTTCTTTTCAACTATATTTTCTCTTCTCCCAAGTGCATGTATGCTCCTTTCTTATATATGTTTCTATCTCACGGTTCCCACCTCAGCATTTTTAGCAAGATAAACGTTATATGATACCATACGCCTACTTAGGTTTGTTGCCACGCGGCATTGCACGCCCAGGAGCTCAGTTATTCGCTACGCCAGCAATTCAGAAATATTTAATAAGTATTTCTAGATAATTTAGGTAGCTGTTTCGAAAATTCCTTTATGTATTATAATTGATATTTGATACATCACGCGGGCAACGACCTCATCGATAAATCCATGTCTCACCTGCGATGCTTTCACCAATAGCCCAGCCATTATGTTACACCATTAGACATAGCATCTCTCGTGAGCTAGTTTACTACTGCGAAGAAAATAATCTATATAAACGTGGCGTGACGTCACACTTGCATACTAGACAAATTGATGTGATGCTTATTTCTGTAACAGATCTCACAACAAAAAATCATATAGAAGTTCTATTTTTCGAATAGCGATATTAATAAGTTAGGACATTAAATATTTTCTCCATAGCCTGACCGCTGATGTGCAAACACAAGCAACAACCGTAAAAATAAATACATCACACGCAAATACAGTTGCGGTTGTATACTCTTCACCGAAACATTAAATATTCATCCAACATCACGAGGACTTGAGAAACAAATTTAGTGCTGCTTGAGATTACAACGCTAAACACAACCTGTGGGGCTCTAAAACTACCTCACCTTGAGGAAAAGTGTTGGAAAGGTCATACGAAAGTTATCATTAATTACAGTTTTAACTGGTGAACGTACCTTGTGGCCATCTGCTCAAGAAAAAACTCCAAATTTATTTGATTTTGCCTTAATCAAAGGAATGCCTAAAAATAAATTCAAAACGCAATCCAATCTAGATCTCCGATTACTCTCTAATTTTTTTAGATCTCCAATTTTAACTGGCATATTTACTCAATACACCACATTTACATAATAAGACTACTAAATGGATTCGGTTTAGAAAATATCTAGTTAATTATATAAATTGTTACATATCCTTAAAATCACCTGAACAAGTAGAAGATAGGGTAATAAACTTTACTGCTATAATTCAACAAGCAGGCTGGGATAGTACTAAACCTGAAGCTAATAATATGAAATTCTCACATTTCCTGAATATTTAGTGCATAAAATCAAACAAAAACGCAAGATTCAAAACATATGGCAAAAAAAAAATACTCAAAGCAACAAGAAAAGACGTAATGCAATTACTAATATAAGACAATTAAACGGTAAATACAAATCCAATTTAATGAGACAAATAATTCTCAAATCTATCGCCAAATGAAGATAAAAAACTACTGAATCTGGAAGGCTATTAAATGACTCAAACGGTCTATATCTACTGTTTCTGCAATTAAGAAAGACAACTCTACTCGTGTTAAATGTAATGCCAAAACAACTGCTGTTTTTGCTAATTATCTACAAAACGTACTCAAACCAAATAATATCGATCCAACCATAGTTACGCAAAATCATCTTCTAAACGTAGCGAACTTATCAAGCCACGCTTAAATCATACTACCAACATCGGTTAAATAGGTCAATAAGCTTATCTCTGAGACACGCTACAACAAGTCTCCAGGATTTGATCTGATCGGTAGAAAAATCCTCAAAGAGTTACTTCCGAAACCAATAACATTACTCACAAAAATCTTTAATGCTGTATTAGGAATAAAACATTTTCCAATTTACTGGAAAATATCCGAAGTCATTATGTTTCCAGAACCAAATAAAAACCTTCAGCTGTCGTCATCATACAGGCCGATATTTCTTCTTTATTTAATAGTTAAACTGCTAGAAAAAATAATCCTGCATAGGATGAAAATAATTATTAATGAGAAACACCTTATACCATTTCATTAGTTTGGTTTTAGAAACAAATGTGCTACGGTTAAGCAAATACACAGAATGACTAATATAATTACAGCAGCTCTTAAAAGAAAAGAATACTGCACTGCTCTTTTTTTTGAAACAGAGAAATCCTTCGATAAAGTATAACATGAAGGCCTCTTACACAAAATCAGGGTAATCTTCTCTTTATACTCTTCAGTCTACTTTACAGGTTTATCTACTTGTAGACAGAAGGTTCTGTGTAAAAATAAAGGACACACACTCTAAAGTTTGTAATATTAACTAAGGAGTGCCCTATGGTAGTGTTTTAGGACTAATCTTATACATGCTATTCACAGCAGACATACCCAATTTGCAAGAGACAGAGATTTTTGAATTGCTGTACACAACGACCCTGTAGCAGCTCATACTACACTCCTGCAACACCTCATAAAGATAGAACTTAGGTTAAACAGATGGAAAATAATTGTAAATGCAGACAAATGTAAACATATAACGTTTACACTAAACAAAGGTACTGTTTCTCCAGTAACTTTAAATTAGATCACTATTCCTCAAACAAAAACGGTAAAATACCTAAGTATACACCTAAATTCAAAACTAACGTTGAAGCAACGAATAAAAGCCAAAATAGAACGAATTTTTTTGGTAAAACGTAATATATACTAGCTCATTAGCAGAAAATCGAAATTTAATATTACTAACAAGCTGCCTATATACAAGTTAATAACCGAATTAATATGGACATATTCAATCGAAATATGGGTAATAGCTTTAAAAAGCCACTTAGCAAAAATAGAAGCACTTTAATCCATCATCTTAAGAACCATTGTTAGCGCACCATGGTATGTGAGAAAGGAAGAAATACGAAAAGACCTTCAGATAAACTTCGTTGAAATGAAGAAAATGTCTGTGTAACAGATACAAAACTAAATTGGAGAAACATTCCAGTGATTCAGCAAAAAGGTTGTGCCTAGCAAACCTGCTAAGAAGACTATCCAGGAAACATCTAAAGGACCTCTACTTCAAGAGTTAAGTTGTGCTCATTACAAAGATATTTTCTTCTAAAAAAATATCTACCTGCTATATTTCACTTTTTCTGCTACTATAATCTGCCGAATGTCGTTTATGGACAAATTGTAGAATATTTACGAGTTAATAAAAGAAAAAAAATAAATAAATATCGTCGATCCCTTATTCTGGCGATAACTACATTAGATCCACATTTTTTAAAAGATTTGTCCCGTTTAAAACACTTATGTATCTCGACAGGCACAGTCTTTCACAAAATAATAAAGCAATTCCGTCAGTGTACCGTTGCCCCGAACAGAGATTAAATAAATCCACAACTACAAGTACTACTAATGGCAGAGATAAATATTTAACTGTATTACCAGCAAAACTCGGCTATTGTTACAACTCGCGAATACCACGGCGAGATCGTCTAGAAAACAAGAGTTTAAATTTCAAGCGCGTATGGTAGCGTGTGAACAGACACAAGCCTCAATAGAAAAGCATTCAGGAAAAAAAATGTACAATAATTTAAATAATATAAGACTTTGTAATAAAAGTTTGACATCGCTCGTGATATAACGATATAAATAAAATCTTCTATTGCAAATAATTTTTTGACCTTAAATTCCTTTTTTCCTATTACTTCTTCCACTATTCTTCTACTTGTTTTACCATATTTATTTTTTTTTAGATGTAGGTTAAGGCATATTACAAATGCTCCTTTTTGAACAAACTTTTTTGGAACAAAATTAACAACACAGATAGAGACGTTAAGTGCTTATATGAATAGGTTGCATTGCTCAAATACCATTATTACAATAAAAATAGTTCTTGTTGTATAATGCAAAGTCAAAATACTTTAGTTCCTAACTTCATTTTTATGAGTTAGACATATAAGTGGATGCAAAGGTTATATTGTTAAATTTTTTTTTACCTTTGTAGTTTTGTTAATTATAGTCCCAGTTAACACATAGGGAATTTCTTCAGTATCACATCTGGAAAAATTATAATTTAATGGTAGTAGCAATAGTTAAAATAAAAAAGAGAGAGATAAAAATATATTANGATCTCATCAAAGTGTAAGCAGATCTCTGCATTCCTGATTGTTAGTACTCGTTGCAAAATACATAATTTGTTAATATAACATAATAAATTTCCAACATTAACATTTATAAATATACGATTAATTTCATACATAGTAAAGAAATGTACAATATATTAATGCTTTTAGTGACATATGTATTTTTTACGGGTATTGTGTAAACAACGTGGTTCTATTGAACGCTCTCGTAAATCGAACAATATGAAGAAAATCTGCATTTAATGCGCATTACCCAACACAAGTTATAGAATACCTAGAGGGTTTCGATAAATCTAGACAATGTGCTTTAGTGGAGCGGGTTTAGAGCACTAAAAAGAGGTATACAATGCTTTTATGTAGGTACTAGAGAGTAAAACTACTAAAATATTTCTTTTCCCAAATGATTAGCAATAATGGTAATTTATTAGAAAAATTTAATTGTTGTATGCGTAAAGTATTCGCCTTGAGTACGTTTTTTTCTGAATCGTCGCACGCGGTATAATGTAATATATCTAAGTTTCTATAGTTTTATTGCGCTTTAAGTATTTTATAGTTAAACGCTAATTTATCTAGTAACTAGTGGCAAAAATAGTTTACTAAGGTTTCAGTAATGTGGCCTGTAAATCGGCGCTTTGTTCACTAGAGAAATATTGTGGGTATCAATACCTTCACACTTACAATTGCTTCAAATCTCTTCTCCCCCATTCGTGTTAAGCATGTATAAGGGTATAATTTTTCTGGTCTCTTAACTATTGCTCTGAATAATATAACTCTTACCAATTATTTATTACCCTTATTTCATGCAAGCAGAATTTTGAAACCATTTCTAATAATCAAACAGTGATTTAATAGCATATTGACAAGTGAATAAATGATTCTGCAAGATGAATACAGGTTAAAAAGAAAATCTTTTTTAACACATGGTTGATCGGCAATTTTACTGAAAATTTTTCTCATTTCATCGGCTATTATTTCATAATTGGATGTGGAAGTAAAACAATAAAAATAAACTATAATAAATATTATTTATTATTCAAATTTTAATATTTATTTTTCACATGATAAGCAGTATAACAATCACCTTCGTTTAGAGGTACACAACATCTTTTACAAATGTATCTAATTTTGCTTCGTTTCTCCTTTGCAGAGCATACTTTACACGCTCTAGACGGATTTGTTCTTTAGGCAGTGACTATTTTTTTTAAGACGTGGTTTTATAATTGATCGAAAAGCTTAAAGAATGTATCATTATTAGGAGCTTTTTTAGAAATTCGAGAAGTGTCAGGTGCAATGCTGCAGAGAAAACAACGGCGATGCGAAAAAGGAGCGCACCACGAGTTTACTCGTGGCCGTTCTGCGACGTTCGGTCATGAAAACACGAATTATCTTGTGTCCGGTCGACAATGTGTTAACGAACAGTTCATTTACACTTAAAAATATAAAAAAAAATACAAAAATACAAAAAAATCTCTTCGTCAATAATGTCGGGTAACTAGCATTATTGATACGGAAAGACTAGTCAACCAACCAATAACACAATAACCAAATATAAGGAATAGATTATAAAAGCAAGCTATTCCTCACTATTATAATAGAGTAACAAGAAAATTTCTTGGTTTATCTAAAAACAATATCTGACGCTACAGAT
>JACGTP010001239.1:0-11849 GCA_023678845.1 Mischocyttarus mexicanus
AAAAAAAAAATCTACAACGTTCCGATGGAAATATACGATAAATCGATTTTAACGAGAGTGGGAATGAAAATAAATCAAAAAATAAAAAAGATTGAAAAGTGACATATATTTATTCGAAAAAAAATGAATCGAATGAAGTAGAAGATTAGTCTAGTCCATTGATTAGATAAGGAGATTAGATGATGACAAAATCATCTTTGGAAACTTGTAGAGAAAATTCGAATAAAACAAAACGTGTCTGTGCAAAGAGGACATCGGCACCGTCGATATCTTTCGTAGGAATCCGCCGAAAGTTCAATGACACGCACGCGGCGCGTTGTCTCCGTACCGTACCGTACCGTACCGTACCGTACCGTACCGTACCAAACCGTACCGCACTACACCGCACCTCATCCTCGTCGAATCGATAAAAGTTTAAACTCGGCTAGCCTATCCGCGGTATCCCCCACCCACCCAAATCCTCTTTTACTCACCCCTCTCTCTCTCTCTCTCTCTCTCTGTCTCTCTCACTCTCTGTCACTCTTATTCAATCATCTGCTGAATTTCGAACGCTACCTCATCTATGGTTTTTGTATACGACACTTTATCATCTACTGTATTAACTTTAATATACTATTTCAACACGTATCAATATTTTGATTTCATTTAATCCTTCTACCAGTCAACTTACTTTTGATATTATCGTTCTACCTGTTTCTATAATCCTAATCTATAATCCTTAATCACACGTTTCGTTGCGAATACTAATCAATGATAATTATTGTCATGTTAGTTGCAAGTAATAAATATTAACGAAAATATCTTTTGGAAATTATTTTTGATACTTTGTCGTTTCAACGTACACACACATATACACATACAATTATATACATATATGTATCTAAGGGTTAATAAAAAAGAATGGAAAGAGTATAATAGGAAAAAGAGAGGGAAGAATGTAGGAATGAGTGAGAATAACAGAAAGGAAGAGAAATAAAAAGCAAAAATGATGTGAAACTCACGTAGTTATCTCGTCGGGTGGGCACATTGCCCGCGGGCGTCGGTGAGGAATAACGCCGAAGGACGACGAGCTACCTAAGCCCGGGCGTTCTACGTGGCTTCGAGCACGACAAGTTCGTGGCCCGTGGTGCCGATTTACCCGCAGCAGTCCCCAGTCCTCGCCGCCCAGTCGACGTGGCGCACCCACACATATCCCCCGACTGCACGTCCACCACAACAACGTCGTAGTCGTAGTCGTATTCGTAGTCGTAGTAGAAGTCAAAGTCGTAGTCTTAGTCTTAGTCTTAGTCTTAGTCGTCGTCCACGTCTCTGTCTTAGTCTTTTTCGTTTTCGTTTTCGTCTTGTTGTCCGTCCCCCACGAGTCCACACCGACGTAATCCGCGCCGTAGACGACGTAGACGACGTAGACGACGGCGACGTCGTCGTCGTCGTTTTCCTCTTCCTCTTCTTCTTCCTTTACTTCTTTATTGTTTTCCGTAACCCTCGTTCTCGTATTTCTTATCTTCGTCGTATTAATCGTCGTAACCGCGACTATCTCGACGCCGGCGTCGAGAATCAACGCGAACTTTCCGGCTCGGTTAAACGAGCTATTTATTAAATCGTCGTTCTCGATTACGCCGAACGACGACGAGATCGGTTTAACGTGAACACTTCGAGTAATAGTAGTAGTAGTAGTGGTAGAAGAAGAAGTAGGAGAAGTAGAATAATAAAAAGAAGAAGTAGAAGAAGTAGAAGTAGGAAGATAAGAAAAAGCACCGAGCACCAACACAACCAACAACCACAACGATGTTGACGAGGAGGTGGATGATGGCGATGACCTTGACGTTAATAAACACGACGATGGCGTTGACTTGAAAGTTGACGCTGACACTGACGCCGTCACTGACGTTGACACTGACGATGACGATGACGATGACCACGAAGAAGTAAAATAAGAATAATAATAATAAGAAGAAGAAGAAGAACAACCGACGTAGGTAGCCCCGAGATAAGATCCGGACGGCAATAGAATGGCACCACTGCTTCCGCTTAGAACGAGGAGGACCGAGAATGAGGAGACACGCGACCGTTGCCTCCGCTAGCAGCGACCGTTTAAAGGCCCTTGAAGGAGGAAGGAACGAGGACGAGTTGCGGCTCCTGCGGCCGCGCGACCGACTACCATCATCGACAACAACATCTTCACTCGTATCGGCATATTAGAATTTGTCGTAAACACTACAAATGTCGATGCGTAATCCCTTATTTTATTTAAGATGAATTCCTTTAACGAGACCAACGGCACCCCCGTGATCGTCCTGACCGTTTTCGATCGATTTCTCGAACATTCGATCGCATTATTATTATCTTTAATAACAATAGTAATATTATCGTTATTGCTCGTTAAACTGGTATTTGTCGGTTTCTGTTTCTTGGAAGGGAACTCTCTCGTCATCGTCGTCCCCGTCGCACAGCTCGTTACCGGCAACGGCACTTCCTTTTCTATTAGCCCGATGTCCGTGCCAGTGATACTAGTCGTATTAGTAGTAGTAGTAGTAGTAGTAGGAGCAATAGTATTAGTAGTAGTAATAGTAGTACTAGCAGTAATAGTTGTAGCGGTAGCAGGGACAGCAGTCGCGGTAGCGGCAGTCGTCGTCCACGTCGTCCTCGTCCTCGCCGTTCTCGTCGTCCTCGTTAACTTTGCAGTCCTCGCGGCTGTAATAATAAAAGCAGCAGCAGCAGCAACAGCGGCAGCAGCAGTAGCAGCAGCAGCAGCGGCAATAGTATTAGTAGTAGTAGTAGTAGTAGTAGTAGTAGTAGTAGTAGTAGTAGTAGTAATGGTAGAAGTAGTAGTATCAGCGGTAGGAGGAGGAGTAGCGGTAGTCGGCCTACTACTCGTTGCCCTCGTTGCCCTCGTTGTCCTCGTCCTCGGCGTCGTCCTCGTCGGATTCACACTCGCCGTTATTACTACGCTACTCGACGTGTACGACCTCTTCGTTCTCTTCTTAGCCGATCCCGCCGTTGTCATCGTCGTACAAAACGAATCCGAGAGAATGTTCCGAGCGGCCATATCCCGCGGCGGAATCCAGCGGCTCCTGCCAGACGCAGCCGGGCCGACGAACGCACCGGCCGACCACTCGAGCCTTCTTCCACTTTGTCGTCCACTTTGTCGTCCACTTTGTCG
Organism: Mischocyttarus mexicanus; assembly: GCA_023678845.1. NCBI lineage: Eukaryota > Metazoa > Arthropoda > Insecta > Hymenoptera > Vespidae > Mischocyttarus > Mischocyttarus mexicanus. Next base: position 3,161 of record JACGTP010001239.1, read on the forward strand.
TCCACTTCGTCTCCCTTTGTCACGACTCGTTCCACTTGCCGCGCAAACCAGTACAACTCGAGGAGGAGGAGGACGACGATGCCCGGATCGGTTGCGGACTCAACACCGGCAAACACAACAGCGGTTATTCTTCCGCGTTTCTTTTTCCCTATCAAGCACGCCGACCGGATCTTTTCTTTATTCTCCAGCCTTTCTCCTTCCCTTATTCTACCCTTAAGCCTCGTCGTTTTCTCCTCAACCCCGAGGTTCTCGTCCACCACTTGGTCGGTTCTCGTTAACTCGTTCCACGATCGGAACCGCTCCAAGACCGCACGTTCTCCGCCGCTAGTCGCAGCCGAGGAGGACGATGCGGCACGTGCGGCAGCCCGCATAAGAGGCGGACGCCTCTTCCACGAGGCCGACGACGATCATTCACCTAGAGAGCACCCACCACTACACCACTACCACCACTACCACCAACCACCACCACCATCATCACCACCACCGCTACTACCCCGAACGCCACGCTGACCTCCTCCTCCTCCTCTTCCTTCTCTTCCTCTTCCTCCTCCTCCTCCTCCTCCACCTCCTCCTCCTCCTACTGTTCCACCACCTCCTCGTTCCGCTTCCTACCCGACTTTTCCTTTTGCCTCGACACACCTTTTTCTTTCCTTTCTTCTCACCCTCGCTCTACTCTCCACAATCCCTTTTTCTTTCCCTATCAATATTTTCTCGTCCCTTTAAGAGAATACGATAACTAACCGACAAATCTGAAGGCCGCTACTTCGGCCGCGTTAAGCCTTCCGATAGACATTGAACGACGCTTAGGTTCTCTCATGTCTCCGGCTTTTCCTTCCCTTGCGTACACTTCTTCTTCAATACTACTTGTCTTCTTTCCTTCCTTCCTTCCTTCCTTCTTTCTGTTTAGACACCTTCTTTCGCCACCACCTTCTCCTACTCCTTCTTCACCACCACTCTTATTCCTCTCGTTAAGATTAACTGGATTTCCTCCACCTCCTACTCCTCCTTCCTCCTTTTTCTTCTTCCGTTTCTTCTTCCTTCTCCTATGCGAAAACAGGAGCGAGGAAGCAGCGCTCGACGCGTACCTCTCGGCGGTCTTCTTCGGAAACTGCGCGTCCTCTCTTCGTCGTCGTGCGTGGGAGCTTGCGTGCGAGAGCTTGCGTGGAAGCTTGCGTGCCAAGTTGTATATGCGCGCGCGTGTTATCTCTCTCTCTTCACTCTTTCCTTCTGTTCTTCTTCTTCTTCTTCTTCTTCTTTATATGCACTGGACGAGAACCGTCTTAGTCGTCGTCGTGCACGCGTCAACTTTATCTCCGTAACGTCAGGGTTGCATGCGTGCGTGCGTGCATGCATGCGTACTTAAATACGTACGATCATACACACACACACACACAAACTCCTCCTCCTCCTCCTTCTCCTCCTTCGCGCGAGAACCGCGTTCGCGAGAGCTTATTTTCTATTTTCTAAGAAGAGAGTAATCAGTCGGCCGGTCTACGGCGCATTTTCTCTTTCGTTTGATCTCAACACTGCGTGGCCTGCATCAGGTACAGCAACAGCAGTAGCAACAACAGTAGCAACAGAATCAGCAACAGAATCAGCAACAGAGTAACAGCAGCAGCAACAGCAACAGCGACGGCAACAGCACACCAGCAACCAGCAACCAGCAGCAGCAGGCACTCCCAGGACGCGTCTCTCTCTCTCTCTGACAATGTTCCGAGCGAGCAACCCACCTTAGCACTGACGCTCTCTGCTCGTTTCGGGGGGGTGTTGTGGCGAGCCGTCGCTCTACACTCCACCCTCCATCACCCTTCTTCTTCTCTTTCTCCTTCTCTTCCTCCTATTCCTCCTTCTCTTCTTCCTTCCTTTCTCACTCTCTCTTTTTATCTCCTTTCCTCTCTCTCTCTCTCTCGCTCACTCCGTTCCACGGTTGAAGTCGCTCTCCGGTTAGAGCCCCGCCGCACAAGCCACCCTGCGCCCCGGGAGCCAATACCAACCCCATGTGGAAGCCCCAACGCGAGACGTCGGCGATGACTTGCGAAGTCGACCGAACTCACCCGAGTCGCCGCCACCCCTGCCTGCGCGCCGACACCAACCAACAACCCCCGCCCCCTTTCCTCCACCACTCTTCCTCTATCATCCTACTCCTCATAGTATTTCTCTCTCTCTCTCTCTCTCTCTTTCTCTTTCTTCAACCTCCACCATCACGCAGGTGCCGCCCCTGAAAGCTTGCCAAGCCCGCAAAACACCGCCACTGCCGTTGCCGTTGCCGTTGCTGCTGCTGCTGTTGCTGCTGCTGCTGCTGATACCGTTGCCACCACCGTTGTCGCTGCTGCTGCCATGTGGCAGCACCAACAGGAACGGGTGGCCGGAGACTCACGATCATCAACGAACCCCTACGAACCAAACAACTACGATGCAAGATAGACCATGTGGAAACCTCGAGGCGTCACCAACACGCCATCAATGCCGTATTTTTTATTTTAGTTTTAATATTAACTCAATGCTAGTTTATTGTAAAATCAAACGATAAACGTCTCTCCCTGTTTACAGTTGGAATCTTTACATTCAAATTAACAAGAAAAATTAATTCATTCTTTAGAATAGATTACATCTTTCGTAATCTGTATAAAAGTATCTTTGAAAATAGTAGAAAATAAACATGAAACTTTTGATAATGTGCAACTACTGGGCAGGACCGAGAATTCATGAGCCGCCCTATTTCCCTCTCTCTCTCTTTCTCTCTCTGTGTATTCCGCGTTGCATTTACCCTTCCATATCCCTTTATCCCCCACTACATCACCCCGTTTTCTAGCCACCCTCGTCGTTCTTCGCAAAGCGAGGTTCCTACCCCAGTCGATACTGACACTGCCGGTGCGAGGTCGACTCGTCAGAGGGTGCTGAACGGAGACCAAAAGCTCCAGCAGCAGCAGCTACGAAAAAAGAGTAAAAAAAAAATAAAATAAAAAAATTCTACGCTTATCCTGCGTTCGTCTGAACTTATTCCACCCTTCTACGTTCTCCTTCCTTTAAACATCCTCAGTATTGAATGTCTTACAATAAAAGCCCTATTCGATACGTCAGTATTGAACACGTCCCCTGCATTTTCACCCCACATCCTATTCTCTCTCTCATTCTCTCATTCTCTCATTCTCTCTTTTTCCTATTTACCCCTCTTTGCACTCTTCCTATTCTCTACGTTCACTGACTTCTCTCTCTGTGTATCTTTCTCTCTTTTTCTATGTGAACGTGCAGACTCTCGACCTTTCTCCCTTCTCTAACGTAGCAAACGATCTCAGAATTGTTACGTTTAATGGACCAACCAAGAAATCCCCTTCGATACTTCCGTACACCCTAAGAGCGAACACGCTAATGGCTCTAACACATCTCTAACGTGAATTCTCTTACTAATCCTTCTCCAACGAATCGAAGATGATAAATAACGCTTAAGAAGTGTATTCTTCCCTTCTCTTGCTTCAGTAAAGTTTCCTTTTCCGACTTAAACCATTCTGGTTTCTCTCTCTCTCAATGTAGAGGTAGTAACTCCTCTATCATTCTCGGAAGTCTACGTCAAGGAACCCCTCCAAATGAATATATATGATTCTTTTCTCTCTTGTATCCCATGCTTGATACATCCTTCCAATTTTCCGACCCGAAAAATGTCAACTGTTTCTTTAGACAGAAAATCGTTCTATTATTGAAATCGCAAAAAAGACAAAACTCAAACCGTAATATACCCTATTTTGAAAGCAAAAATATTATAACGAAATAAGGAAATAATATAAAGGAATTTGTTGAACGACTAAATGATGAGAAGAAAGTAATTTTGATTAGGTATTTATTTAATAAACAGGGGTTTTTTTTTATGCTGGAAGGCTTTTATAATAAAAAATATTGTTTTCTAATGGTTCAATCAAGTATTTTCATTTTATTATCATCTAATCCTTAGTTTTACATTCACAGGTATTTTTCTAATTGCGAGAGAACTCTATGTTGGAGAAATCTTTGCACAAAACAGAGATAGTCGAGGTAGTGGTAAGGGTTTGACAGAAAAGGGGGACACGTGTTCTGGAAATGACGAAAACACGTGATTCTCTCGTGTACGCGGGTACACACAGGAACGCGATGCAACCTCAGATATGGTGTATTCTACGTTCTACGTTGTTGTTAGAACTCTCTCTTCTCTCTCACTCTCTCTCATCTTAGAGTATCATACGTGTGAGGTATTCTCGGTAACTCTCGATCCCTCTCCTTCCACCCAGTTCATGGATTCCTCAAAGTAAACAGGTATGCGTGAAGTTCTTGTTTTAGCGTTACGGTCATCGGAATTTCTCCAGGAGAATCAGCCAAGGTGCAATTGTGTTACCTTTGGACGACACGAATGCGTTCACGAGGGAACAAGCGAGCTCCGGAGTCTAACGATAAATTCATGGGAATTCGAAACTGTTGGATAAGCCAATAGACTATTGCGTGCCATCGTGTGGGTATGAAAAACAAAACGGATGAAACGAATCAAACAAAGAAATGAGAGAAAGTGTTGGGAAATGGGAATAATGATTCACAAGTTTATAGAAAAAGAGAAACATACTTTTATATATTTTATTATATCGAGCTGAGACAGAGACGTCTTTACGCTAGCACAGTTCCTAAGGAAGAGAAGTCAAATAATGAAATGCAACTGCATCCATGCACCTAAGTAAATGAAGATTAGGAGCCTATATGTTTACATAGTTCGATTACAATCTTGTATAGGGATTTTAGAAAGTGTTAGAATAAGTTTTCAATACAAGAGAACCTTAATGTTCAATTCAACAATTAGATAATATGAAAAATAAAAACAAATAGAAGATATTTTATCCTTTAAAATGATATCTCTTTGAAGTCTCTACGACTTTCCAATCCGGAGATATTCCAATTTAAATAGAAAATACTTGGATATTAATAATGCAAGATAAACTAATTTGTTTATTAATTATTTGTTAATTTTTATAATTTTACACTCAATTTTATAATCTCAACTTTATTGACAATATGTCAAATAAATTAAGTTCGTAGGAATTTGATTATAGAAAAATTGTTTATACAAAAATTGTTTATAACATATTGTTAATTAATAAATAATATGTTGAAAAATAAGAGAAAATTCTGCTTTTTAAAATGATATCTCATTCGTGTCTGTGCGATTTTTAGTTTTGAAGATATTGCATTCGAAATGTTTTAATTAATAAATAGGGTTCAATGACCTCGTAGTAAAGAGATTTATATAGGTCAAAATTTATATAGGTCAGTGTGTCGTTGACCTATTTATGAATGAAATTATGTAGGTCAATATGTCTCGTAAACATTACCCATTTGCATAGGAATATCTCTGGAACTAAAAATCGTACAAACCTTATCGAGATAACATTTTAAAGGGTAGAATTTTATCTATCACACCAACACATTATTAATAATTAATTAACAATTGTTATAAACAATTATAGTAAATAAATTATTCAAAATTACATTTATTTTATTAGCCTTCCAATAAAATATATTTAAATTGTCCTATTGATTTATAAAATTATAAAAGTGTAATAAACATCGTTGCCAGCGAATGCTTTATCGAAATGCAATTACCATAATAGTGTATATCTGTCTATATATACACAGATACATAAGAAACATATACGTAAACGTAGAAGTATCGAAGGAGAACGATTGAAGAAGTAACTCGAAACGCGACAAATACCAGACAGATTTCCCTAGGGTCCTTTCAATCCCTTGAAGATGGATAAGCCATTTCTACTCTATCGACGTACATACATCGATAGATTTTCTTTGAGTAACTCAATTACAACTATCTCGAGAGAACAAACTTACTCTTGTTTCAACTAAATAGACTCCTACCACCACGAACTGTTTCTTATTTTTTAAACTTGTTTACATTGGAATAAATAAATCTGTCAATTTACAAAAGAAACAAAAAGAGATGATAAACAGTTGTAATCTTGAATGAAAACATTTTCATAATCGACTAAAAAATATTAATCTATTTAATAAAAGTATTTTTCGATGAGATATTTATTTAATACATTATTCATTATGATTTAATTATTGTCAAATAAATCAAGTTGATTCAAAGTAAGGGTCCTATACCAACAAGTATTATGCATTTATTCAAAGATTCTATTTAAATCTGTATGTGTATTTGTGTTTGTAGAATCAGTTCTAACCTGAACGAGCATAAAGCGAAAGCTTTATCTTCGTAATAGCACCAAGACGAAAGTGTATGTTTGGTAGGAAAGGGAGGCGAGACCAAAGCCATCAGAGGATAATGCCTTCTACGAAGTCATACGCAGTTGTGACTATTACGAGCTAACGATTCCTTATTCCCTTGAGTATAATAATACAGTCTGGTGTTCCACAAACGTCTATTCTTCCACGAATGTCGCGGTAAATGGACCTGAGAAAACGAAATATATACAAAAAAATAAAGTATTTGGTGTTGGAATTAACTCGTAGCGTTATACTAAAGATGACATTTGTTTTAAAGTATTCTGTTTTCACCTTCAGAAACAAATTTATCGTAAACCAGCTCTAACAAGGTTTTATTTTAACGACAAATATTATGTTTTCATTGTTAATAACATCATGTTACTATTAATAACTAAACCGACCTGTTTAAATATGAAAGATACCAGAATTACATACTTCAACTAGGTAATATATGAATATTTAGGATTCTAATATCATCTGTAAGATTAGTAATATAATATTACAAGAAAAAATAATAACAAATAACTATAACAGTTGTTTCTATCACCAATGGTGCATATGATCGATAATTAAATGCAATTAAAAATAAAAATACAAACATTATGAAATATTGTGTCAGATTTTTCTTCAACCAACCCAATATAAAAATCTTAGGTGTTGGAATTAACTCGTAGCGTTATACTAAAGATGACATGAGTTTTAAAGTATTCTGTTTTCACCTTTAGAAACAAATTTATCGTAAACCAGCTCTAACAAGGTTTTATTTTAACGACAAATATTATGTTTTCATTGTTAATAACATCATGTTACTATTATTTCAATTTAAATATGTTATTGATATATATTTTCATGAAATTCGTGAAAAAGTAACTTCAATTTTTCAACAACAAGTAAGCTTAACTCTATCCTAATTTTATACACTTGTCTGACCATATATGGAGCAATGACAGAGTTGCGTTTATTTTTTTTTCAAAAATTAATCAATGAGAAGTAAACATAGAAAAAAAGGGTGATCATACTTAGGACAATACTTTTCATACTTTTTAACGTTTGTAACGTTAATTGTTCGTAAAGTTCAACTTAAGCTTGAGTGAGTGTTTTCAAGTTGCCAAACGATGTTACTACGGCGATCGGCTTTGTTCGTCACTTCGAAAGAGAGATAGTTTAGCAATGTTTCCCGCTAGAACTATTTCGGTACGCGAGTAATGCAACACTTTGTCCTTATCTCTCTCTTTCTCTCTCTCTCTCTCTCTCTCTCTCTCTCTCTCTCTTATCTTTCCCTTTTTCTCTATTTCTCTTAAACTCTCGCTACGTTGTATCGTTGAAGCGAATTATTAATCAATTCCGAACCTCGGGAATGTCCTCTCAGACAGAAGCAATCTTCCTTAATCACGAGGAAAGTTGCAGTTAAAATCGCATTCTTGAAATTTCTCTTTTCAGGTGTCTACCGAGAAGTTTAGAAAGAGTAAAAGAGACTGAATAAGAGAGAGAAAGAGAGAGAGAGAGAGAGAGAAAGAATGAGAAGCTAGGGATATTACTAGCGATGGTTGTTCGTGGGAGGTAAGAATGCAAAATTGGGTTAAAAGAGGATGTAGACTTGCAAATACACAGAGTTGACTGAAAAGAATCTTCTGACGTGTACCGGTAATTAACGTGGTCTCACGCATCGGCCAAGCTTCTATCTCATAAAGAAAGTGTGGATGAAAGGTGGTAGAAGGAAGAGGTGGAATAGTAGGTGAAAGAAAGGATGTTGGAGTGGATGAAGGAGGAAGGTGAAGTGGAGAGGAGAGCTTTGAGATAAGCTGAAATCCCATTATAGTTCGTTGTTGGATTCTCTTGGTATCCACCGAACAGTCTGAAACCGTGTTTCTAGTTTCTCTTGGTCTCCACACTCTCTCTCTCTCTCTCTCTTTCTCTTTCTCTTTTTGGTGGAAGTAGGGGAAAGAGAAGAGTCCCGTTTTGCAGTTCCAGGATAATAGCCAGGGCGGTGTCGGACTTTAAATGACTGTTTGTGCTCGCGGTTCGTAAATTATGCCGACCCCTTTAGGGACACTCCTGGTATATATATGTATATTTATATGTATGTATGTATGTATGTATTCTAGGTATGTATGTACATATGTAATACGTAGCTAGCTTGATACTGGTATATGTGGCTAAGAGAACAATATTAACGTTCCTCGTCTGGCATATCCTAGTCCTTGTCCTAGTCCTTGTCTTCGTTGTCATGGCTTATGCTTTGATGATTATTATTCTAAAGTTTATTTTTCAAATAATATTTCAAGAAACCCTACTAACAGTTTTATATCGAACACATAGGAGTGTAAGTTGAAGTTTGCCGGTTTTACAGTAAGATGTAGGCATTTCTATGATTTGTTATATACACGATTGTTTTCTATTGACATTAACCTCCAAAAACACCTAAGTCTCATTT
>JACGTP010001240.1:0-11815 GCA_023678845.1 Mischocyttarus mexicanus
TTCGGTCAAAATTAAGCAGTTTTAGAACAAACTTCGCTGACACACGTATCATTCCTAAAACATCCGTTGAAATTGCTTGGCACTTATCAAACTAGACGCCGACATCATCAGCAATTTCTCTAATGGTGATTCGATGATTCCCCAACACTATTTTCTTCACTTCCTCAACGTTTTCATCAGTTTTTAACGCGCTGGGGCATCCAGAGCGAGCTTCGTCATTAACATCTTCTCGGCCTTCTTGGAAGAGCTTGTACTACTTATAAACATTTTTTTTACTCAAAGTATACTCACTGTATGCTCACTGTCAAGATTTTAAGTGTTTTGGAGCACTTAATTCCATTTCTTCGACAAAATTTGATGCAAATTCTTTGATTCATATTATTTGAAAGCAGAAAATCGCCGAAAACTTGTAACCTTTGTCTCTCAAAAACAAACAAAAAATGCTATATAGCTTAAACTGTGAACATATGTTCAGGAAGAGTGTAAAAATATAATAAAAAAAAAGAAAACGAAAATCGACTATAGGTATCCTGCGAAATTCTAAAGTCACGGATAAAAACACGTTCGAGATAAAAACACCAAAGAAAATAAATTTTCACTTATGTTTGTTTAATACAGGTGCGTGACAGAATGGCTGCAGCTGGAATGGAACCACTCGAGGAAGAAATTCCATCCGAGGATATTCTTGGACGTAATCATTGCCGTTACAACGTCAGAAGATTGGCGGTACCCTAAAGAAAACTCCGGTTTAAACGTGAAACATTTTTCACGTACGACTACATTTCATGGACTTTTTTGTTATTTTTTTTCTTCCACCTTTCGCCGAATGATGAAAAAAGAACTTGGAAGGAAGAGAAGAAAAATGGTAGACAAAAATTCACTAACGAAATTATCTTTTTTTCTTTTAATATCGCAACATTCGCGCAAATATTTTGCGTTTTTTTTCTTAAATCTTTGTACAACCGTAAGTAGGAAAACTACGAAATAATATTATTAAAAACGTTAAACAAAAAAAACGAAAGCACAAAAAAGAATATTAAAATAAAAAAAAATAAAAGAAGAAATTAAAAGCTGCAATTCTGCTCAGGGCCGACGACTTTCGCGAGTAAAAAAAGTCGAGCGTTCTGAATAAAAAAAAAAAAAAAAGAAAAAAAAGAAAAAACCAACACTTGTACTTATTTACGAGAAAATAAAGAGGCCGATGTTAAAAGGGGGAAAAAAAAATAATAATAATAATAAATAAAAAAGAAGAAAAAAACATAATAATAGAAATATATATTAAGAATCTTCCTACGAATAATAAAAAAAATAAAAAAACTAAAGAAAAAATATGGAGAACAATCGAAGTGTGACTCGCTTTTTAAAAACAATAGAAACACGATTTTCAAAGACGCGAACGTTCGATTAAACGCAACGAACGTGCTACGAAAGTTACACTCGACAAAAAAAAAAAGACACCGTGATAATTTAAGACCAAAACATGAAAGAAAGATTTAAAAAAAAAAAAAAAAAGATAAAACGAAAAACGCGTTTGTATAAATGTTTAAGCGATCTTATTATAGTCGTCGTCGTCGAATATACACCGAGGACACCACACCACACCACATCGATGTTTCATTTGTACTCAGTGATTTTTTCCTTGGCGAAAGCTGGAACCAAAAAATAAAAAAAAAAAAAAATAAAAATAATAAAAATAAAAAAAACTCTATTCTAGTCAATAATCATACATTACGTATATATAAATACATATTATAAATAAATTACAAGTTGATGGATAAAGATGATAAATGACTTGACGATGAGTGGGTGTGTGAGTGGTTGTTCAAAAACGTATTCGTCATTGTTCCATTTTACAGAAATTGGAACAAACAAGACTAGGCGTCTTTACACAAACGACAACGACACACGCACATTTACGAACGAAACTTGTACATATGCGGTACCTGAAGATTGGAACCTAAAATGGAAACAAGAAGGTGGGGGCGAGGGTGAGGGGGGGGGGCTTATTCAAGGAGAGAGAATAGGGGAATCGAATCGAAAATAATTGTTTAAATCAAATCGGCCAAGTTGATGCGAAAACCGCGCGCGAAGTATAATGATTGCTTAAACCTTGGGGAAGAACTGTGATTGAATAAATAACAAATATAAAAAGAAAAACAGAAAGATATGATCAGAACCGTTATCGAGAAAAAAACTGTGTGACATAAGCGAGAGAATGAACCTGTTAGGTTTTTTATAGGAATATCCGCACAATCTTTTTTACTGCAAACGAACGAACGAACGAACGATTGAACGGACGAACATTGAGAAAGAAATCGTGTATCACGCTGTTTTAATACCTAAAACGTCTTTATTCATGATTCATTGTTCTATCGTCGCAGATCAAGATGGCCGAATTGATAGCCTAAGTTTATTAAACTGCCAAACACGCGTACGAGGGTTAGCTAGACTCCGATGATCCTGGGATCCTTGCCAAACGCATATCACACGAACGAACGCGCACGCGTGTTGCTTTTCCAAAATTTACGAGCCGTTTGTTACACACACTCTCATCAAGCTCGAAAACGCGAGTAACGAAAGCGTTTCTACGTATGTGGTATAAATGTGTGTGGGTGTGTGTGTGTGTGAGAGAGAGAGATATGAATGTGTGTATGTGTGTGTGTGTGTGTGTGTGTGTGTGTGTGTGTACAACTAACGTTCGTTTTATGCTATCTCGAAAATTAACATTTGCTATAAAAATATATCTATACATCTATTATACACACATATACACACAATAAATGCAAATGTGTGCATACATTGTACATATATACCCCATGTGCATATGTATATCTTTAATAATATTAGATTAAAACGATACAATTATTGCTCGCTTTTATACTTGCCAATCAATTACGATCTATCTTTGTGTTATTATTAAATTAATTATTTCGAAAAAATTGATATTAAATTCTTATAGGCTTATGAAAAATTATTTTTTTCATTATTTCATTATCATTGATAAATAATAAATAGTTTCAGTATTACTAATAAATTCGGGTATTTATCTTTTAAAAAAGTAATTAAAATAAATTTCAACGTAATGGTAAAAGAAAAAAATATTTAAATATTTAAAAAATTTATCTTACATCAGTGAAATTGTAAAAAAACATAAAAAAAAACAAGTTATTTCATAGGAGCAATAATTATATCGTTCACCGAGTCTTCTTCTTCCGCATTTACATTACGCGCTCGTTAATCCTAACCGTCAGCAAATTCAAAGACGTTTTATTAAAATTCGAAAGAATTATTGTTTGCGAACTGGCAAGCTTAACGGCGATTTCCGCTGTTGGCGAAAAAGAAAAAAGATAGAAAGAAAAGGGATACAAATAAAAAGAAAAAATTCGACCAACGGAGTCTCAGCCTCGTGTCTAATATCCTAAAACTTTAAAAATAATGGTTACTGGTACCGGAAATAAATCAACAGCGAGCAAAACTACGCCTGTTGTCAAAATTACGCTACCATAGTTTATTTCTTCTAGTTTAATTCTTGTTAATTATTTCCCTTGCCTCATCCCATCCACGTTTAAAAAATAAATATCTCTACTATTATTATAATCAAAATTATTATTTGATAAGGAACATTTTGTTATCAATGAACGAAGTAACAGCAACAGATGTATGCACGGTAAGTTAAAATTAATTTTTCTACGTAGAAAAGATTAATCCATTGTCTTATAAATTGAGTGACGATTATGTGTGCCAATTTCGATAAAACCTTTTCTCATGCATAACGATAAAGTAGAAACAAACAAATAATCGTGTAAAAACAATCACGTGTCTGATACGAGGTTCTCATTTTAAGCATAGAAATAGGGATCACGTCTTCCACACGTTGTTTTAAAGTGAAGAGTTAAGAAAAGAAGACGACAACAACAACAACAACAACAACAACAACAACAATAAAAATCGTGACAACTCGCAATTATTTTCCCTTGACGTTTTGACTAACGACAAGTTAAAATAAGAAAACAAAATGTATCTTACGGAGAGGATTCTTTTACTGCGAGGAAAAATCAAAGGACTTTTAAGATAGAAATAAAAGTGGAATGGTATAATGATCGCAAAAAAGCAGCTTGAAAGAAGAAGCTTGTGTCAGGAAAATAAGAGAAACGAAACTGACAAGAGACCACAAAAGACTGACGAGGATAAATAAGAGGAAGAAAAAGACAAAAAATATAAAGAAAGAGAGAGAGAGAGAGAGAGAGAGAGAGAGGGAGAGAGAGAGAGAGAGAGAGAGGGAGAGAGAGAGAGAAAGATATAATCTGTATTCGTATTGTACAGCGTCCGTACTTTCGATGAGAATTAATTTTTCCCCATTCCAAAGGTTTTTGGGGGTCTGTCTCCACGTAACGAGCTCGTTAAAAAGTTTCGACACGTTTAGAGTCAGATTCAAGAGAAACGACGTACAAAAAGCATTTAAGCTTCTTGCCTCAACTACTACCACTACCATTACTACAAAGAAGAAGAAGAAGAAAAAGAAGAAAAAGAAGAAGAAGAAGAAAAAGATAGGAGAGCACGAATGAATGGACGGGGGCTTAGTTTCTTCCTTGGCCGCAAATAGCCGAGAAGATTTTTTTTATTTTCTCTTTTGCAAGACCCTCCTACGCTCGGGAATCTACGAATGAAATAAAAAGAAAGAAAGAAAGAAAGAAAGAAAGAAATATATATATATAAAACCATCCTTCCCGGAGCTTTTAGTTTTATCCCTTTTCCTTCATTTTTGTATCGAACCGAGCTGACACTTCGAATACGCAACCTCCCAACCGAGACAAAGAACGGGTGACTGTTAAAAGTCATGGAAAAGAAGGAATAAAAATATATAAAAGAGAATGATATATATGGTATATATAAATTAAAAAGGAGAGAAAAATATTCAAGAGAAGAATCGAAAAGACCAAGAGAACCATCACTACCTGCACCACCACCACCACCAAAACCACCACCACCACCACCAACACCACCAGCACCAACAGCAGAAGCAGCAGATCTCATCGTGGAAGAATAAACCAAAGAGAGTAAATCTGTGTAGTTTCGAATGTAGCTTACTTCCTACTCTCACCCCCTAATCCCTCCTCTTTCTTTCTCTCTCTCTCTCTCTCTCTCTCTCTCTCTCTTTCACTCTATCTTTATCTTACTCGTTCTCTTTGTTTCGCTCGAGGCAAAGATATCGTCCAAGTTTATGGTTGAAACTCGACCTATAAATTTCTTCCCTTAATACGGAACCGCAACACATAATGTGAAACTCCACGAGTTATATCCCGTAAGCGTTCTTTAGGAACGTTCAGAAGGAGAAGGAGGAACGGTCGGTTTTACTTTACTTTGTAGCTTTAGTGGAAATTTCTTCAATAGATTTAGAAAAGTCTTCTCGAAACCCCTTTACTTAGTCCTTTTTCCCTTTCTCATACATTACAAAACTTTCATGAAAATTTTATTTATACAAAAAACCAATACTCTTTTATTAAAACGAATCGTAACGATACTTTATTGTTCTTCTCTTTCTTCCCCAAACTTATCGTTTAATTTAACCAACTGTCGATAAATCAACATATCGAAAGATTTAAGTATCTGCAGGGAAAGGGAAATTTTCATTAAACTTTTACAATCGTAAGTAATTCGAACGCTCCGATCACCGATGACCAACGTGCCAGTCAAAGTGTTAAACAACAATTGAGAAAATAATTCATGTAAGATTTAACGAGACGTTTCTAGTATCATCATCATAATTATCATCATCATCATCATCATCATCATCATCATCATCATCGAGAAATGTCCTCCTGATTATGCGAATTATTAATCGGACAAGCGGCAAAGGTGTCGCGCGTGCCTGCGAAGCTTAGGATATCTTCAAAGTGGTGTAGGTTGTATGTACTTGCATGTACTACATAGTAAAGTAAAGGAGAGGAGAAGAGGAGTGGTGGTGGAGGCTGAGAGAGGCTTTAGAAGTGACGAACGCCCTGGTGATACCGACTAATTAACGGTGGTGCATTTGTGCGAAATTTGCTGCACACACCGTGCCGTGAATGAGAGAGAGAGAGAGAGAGAGAGAGAGAGAGAGAGAGAGAAGGAGTATGACTGACGCACGCCTTCGTAGGATCAACGATCCGGTGTCAATGTGTGTCTCTGGAGCTATCATACCCTGGTATAGGTTGAAGGGTGTAGAGGGATAAGGCTTTACGGTTCGGTCAATCGTAAACCCTGATTACTCGAGCCACCAGCATATCCCAGGACCGTACCAAGCCCGAACGTGGACCACATCCTTCTACCCACATACTTACACGTCAC
This sequence comes from Mischocyttarus mexicanus, assembly GCA_023678845.1. Classification (NCBI taxonomy): domain Eukaryota; kingdom Metazoa; phylum Arthropoda; class Insecta; order Hymenoptera; family Vespidae; genus Mischocyttarus; species Mischocyttarus mexicanus. The sequence continues at coordinate 6,328 of JACGTP010001240.1, forward strand.
AATCACTCCTTTACTCATTTATACTAACATACACATATATACGTATATGCAAAAAGCAAGCTCATTCTCCGTAGTTCACTCGCCGTGCAAGAAAAGGGTACCCTGCATTTAACTGAAATCGTCCACCTGAATATTACAACATCCCCACGCGTCGCACCATTGAATCCTCATAGCAAACGTATGAATCATTTTGAATCTTGCCAACTCATCCGTGTTAGGGGCGAGAGAGAAAAAGAGGAGTATCTTTAGTATGAGAAATTCTCTATACTTCTTCATCAGCAGGACCTTTAAAAAGCCAATCATCGATAAGTTATTCAAAATTTAGTATATCCAGATAGGTACTTCTTTTTTACACGGTGAACCAAATCCTGATAACACACATTCCACAAGCATATTCAAAGAATTATTTTATTAAACGTAGTAAAAGATACGTCGCGAAAAAACAAGATGATGGAAGTTGATGTTCACGAGGAAGTAAAATACACCCCACCAATACCACTGTGTTTGTTAAAGATTGATGAACTTTTGAAAAACCTTTCCAACCATCCATGTTTCACTTTGGTATGCGCTACGAAAAAGCAATGCGTCAACAAATTTTTGATATAATCGATGCACCGATGACATGATTCCCTTACACATTTTTTATACTTTACACGTAAATGAAAATACTTTCCTTTTATTTTTCAAACCTCTCACTCTCATATCTTTGATTATTCCAATCGCGAATAGGTTTTTTCTACTTTTCCTGACGTAAGTTTCGGATTAAAGAAAAAACAACATACATAATATTCGAAAAATTTGTGTAGAAAAAGAAGGATACGAAGAAGGATTTATTTGTATATTTTTTGTCTTTTTTTCTTTTTTTTTTTAAAGCTTCCCTTTCTCTACAAAAATAATATGTTTCTTTATAGAAAAAATATACAAAGAAATAGGTCAACGTAAAAGAAAGCCATAAGTTATTGCGACTTCGAATCACGTTTTCCGCTTTCGCGGTTTTTTTCTACCTCCCCCCCTCCCCCATCCCTCCCCCTTTGTCCCGTTTTTCCTTACTCGTCGTTTGTAAAATCAACTTCCTCTCGTTCTTAAACCCCCCGTCCACCCCCGGTTTCTTCCCATTCCCTACAACATTCGTTTAGTTCTTTTTATCTTTTCTTTCTCCCTTCCTTTGTATTCTTTTTCTTTATTTTTGTTTTCTTCTTTCACGGACTTAAAACAATTTTACGACGAGCAAACCCCGAAAGTAAATAACGCGCGAGTATAAAAAAGAAAAAACAAAAAATTTATCTTTTAAAAGAAAAATTAAACAGGAAAATAGATTGAAAAAAAAAAAAACAAGAAAAAATACCAATAGAAAATAAAAAGTGCAATTCGGAGTTTGATCATTTGAGTTTACCAACGTCGATATTTTCGTAAGGCAAAGAGTTTTAACTGGCCAGCATCATTAACAGCAGCACCGGGTGGTGGATAAAAATTTTAATCTGCCGCGATAATTTGACTCGAGGTTTTTCTTTCCTGTTAATAAAGAAAAAAAAAAGAAAGAAAAGAAAGGGGAAGGGAAATAGGTAGTAATTGAATTGCTTATGACGAACAAACATGGTTTTAAATATTTAAAAAGAACCATAAAGAAAATCCCTTATTTTCTCCTCCATCTTCGCGAATGAACTCATTCCGTTTGGTCGCCTGTAAAATTCGTCTCTCTCTCTCTCTCTCTCTCTCTCTCTCTCCCCTCCCTCCCTCTCTCTTTACCCCTCAACTTCAAGCTCAATTTTTATTTCCTTTCTTTTTTTTTAAACGGACTTTCGCACAACGTTTTATGAACTCTGTTGGGAATGCACTTTTCCACAGGAACGAAATTGAATGCTCGCGGTTTATGGTGCGCGGAATTGCGAATCGTTATCCTCATACGGGATATGCATGCACATATATACATACATATGTATGTATATAGAGAAATAGATAATATAATGGTAGTATATACTAACATATACATGAAAGGTTCAACCTTTTACGATTCTCGGCAAGTGCCATTAATGCTTCCACGCATGGGGTGTGTGTCGTATCCCACTTTCAAGCTGTCCAAGCGAGAACTCATCCCCTTTTCATTTGCCAACCTTCCTCTTTCTTCTTCTCTTTTTCTTCTTTTCTATATATATATCCACCATAGATGAGAAAGAAAAGCTTATTTTCCATCCTTCACTTACGAAACCCAACTAAAATCTACCAACGAGATGAGCTTACGAATTAAATTCCAAATGAGTTTTTTAATCTACAATATTAAAATAACAACAATTTTATGATGTAGGGATTTTATTAATGGTTTACTTATTTATTTATATTTATCTTTAAAAATCAAAATAAAATAAATCGAAAATTTCGTTTTGTTTTCTCTTTTTTTTTTATATTTGTCCTACCGCAACATTGCGTTAAAAAATACAAATTAAACGCGCCGACAAGGTGTAAGTGTGGAAAAAAACATTTACCTTTGTTTTTTTATTTGTGTTTATTGATGTTTCGTTTTTTTATCCTGTAGTATTATTATCGTTACAACAGGGAGGAACCACCGATAGGAAATGGATTTGAAATAACGCAAAACGAGAAGCGATCTACGATCGCCCATTATACTGCGTGACAATATGCAAATCGCATATTTTAAAGTGCATACATACCTACCTCCCTCTTTCCGCTCATGATGAAAACTAAACGTTTTTCTCCAAGCGAGTAAAATAAGCATTTTCACGAGAGATTACAAAATATTGTTCATTTTTGTTTTTATTTATTATTTTTTCCATATATCCTGCAAATTAAAAATTATTAGGTGTACAAATAAGTTATCGCCGTTCAACAAAGTATGGCTTTATCATTAAATTATGGTTAAAATGGTCTGATGTAAACCGTCATATCGTAAAGTAAGACATCTCTCGACAATATAATCTTGATATATTAGTGATTTTGTATTGGTATCGGATATTTTTTTTCCTTCGAAAATGTCGAGTTTTAGGCCGAATAAGCGTCATTTACGGGAACTTTTGATTTACTTTTTGAATTAGAAGAAATTTGCAGCTGATGCGCATCGATTGCTCGTAGAAGCATATGATGAGGCTTTCTTAGGTGAGAGAAGATGTCATGAATGGTTTTTAAAGTTCAAGAACGGTGACTTTGACGTCAAAGACAAAGTACGTAATGGAAGGCCGAATGTGTACGAATTCGCGGAATTGGAAGCATTATTGGTTAAAGATTCATGCCAAACGCAAGAAAAACTTGCACTTATATTAGGAGTAACTCAACAAGCAATTTTACATCATTTAAAATCATCAAATGCTTAATTTTTTAATAAGAACGGCGGTAATTTATTTGTACACCTAATAAAAAGGAAAATTATTGATAAAATAGCAATAATCGTAAAGGGCGGATTATATATTTCTTGAAAAATATTCATATTTTTTTATTTAGACTTTTAAAACTTATACGAATATATAATATATATATACATAGCATACATATACATATACATGTCCAAATATATATATGCGAACGAATCTCTCTATTTTTTTTCTGTCAATAATATAATTATTTTTTGTACAAAATAATATGTGTGTTTCGGTTTTATAAAAATATCATTTTTACTGACTGTGAGACAGGTACTTTTGTATGCACGTACAATAAAGACGCAGCCTAATTCCTTTCCTCGAAAAGTAATTAGTGTTAATTGTAAACAATTACGATATTTCTGAAATAATTAAAAAATAAAAAGAAGAAACAATTGTAATAATAATAATAAAAAAAAAGAGAAGAAAAATATTTTAGAAAAACACTGTTTAAACGACTAGACGAAATACCCAATTTCCAATATTCATCTATAATAAATCCTCAAACAGTTCGAAATATTTTATATCAACACAACGACAACATCACGTTTTCTATCCTTTTTTTTTATTTTCTTTTTAGTTTTCTTCTTATCCACGACAATCAACGAATAAAACATTGTACGCGTCAATCTCCGAAAAATCATATTTATTAGTCTTTCATCATTTGAAGTTATTATCGAAAAAATATACTTTTATCTTTTTATTTTATTATTTTTCTTTAAAACGATTCGAACTCGTTTATACCTTAACCCATTTGCAGCATCATAGGACTGAACAATCCGCGAATCATGACGGTCTTTTATCACCGAACGTGCAATAATCCGCAAACCACAACTGTGTAATATCACCGAGCGTGGATTATTCCGCGTGCTTGCGAGAAATAATTTTTTCTTTTTTTATATAAAAAAAAAAAACATGTAAAATATATTTTTGTAATGTAATAATAAGCATTAATTGTTTTGAAGAGTATATTTTGTAATATATTTGTATATTTTTACCCCTTATTATGATAAATAAACTCTATGAACAATCCTAATGTCATATACTGCATCTATGACCGATAACGCGCGGTGATACGGGCCAGTCGTAAGTTGAACGTTGCAGATGTTAAAACACGGCACATTAAATATGGTCATGATGCAAATGGGTTAAACATGTTGTTGTTAAATTTTATAAATCTATTCAAGATTTTAAATCATCAAAAATGAAGAAAGAGTAGAATCAACCGGTAGAGAGAAGAAAACTTTTTTTTTAACGAATAAAGTAGAAACAACGCAACAAATTTCGATTGCACGGCACGCAATAAAAAAAAAAGACAAACAAAAAGCCACGTGCGACGAAACAACGAGAGGGTTGCTAGTACTGCAACTATCACGACAACTTTTTCTTCATACGACGAGATGAGAGAAAGAAGTAAACGAGTAAATGGTGGGTGAGTGTGTGGGGGATGGGAGGGGTGAGGGGAGGGGATAAGAAGATGAACGAAGTAACCCCGAAGAGAGAAAAATAATTAGAATAATCTCATCATTCGTCAAAAAATTCGTCTAAAGAAGTCGGAGAACAAAATCATCCGACTTGGACGAATTTTTATGGTCCTCGACCATATCGCGTAACTTCGGGGAATGACTGTACAATTAAAAAAAAAATATGTATATTTACAAGAAAAACAAGAAGGGGTGGTAGGAGGGGGGCGAAATGTAAGGGACCTCCAGAGTCGTTGAAAAATAAAATCTTAAAATACGATGAAAAATATTCGTCAAACGAATTGTAGGAAAAAATAGAAAAGAAGAAAATAAAAAGAAATGAATAAGCTCCGATTACTATACTACGATCGTTGAAAACAAAAAGAAAAGAAATAAAAAGGAAATAAGGGAAATATAACGCGACGAAGTATCATTTATCTTTGAATAATTTCCCCTTTTGGAAAATAATATTCTCTTCAATGGTGAAATTTAATTGTTGCTGTTCTCTTGCTTAAGACTTCCTAATTGTTCCAGCATGGTATGTAAACCTTCGGGAATACGTCCGTGATCCAATTCGTGTCCCCATTGACGATACTGCAAGTTAAACGTGGATAAAATTATTAAAAAGTTTCATTTATTTAACACTTTACCGACCGGTAG
>JACGTP010001241.1:0-11812 GCA_023678845.1 Mischocyttarus mexicanus
ATTTTTTTTCAACCAACCCAATATATAGTCTGCGTACGAATAAAAAAATATATTAAAAAAAGGAACAAAAGATATATATATTCAGGAATAAGCAAATAACGGGTAATATAACAAGAGGTGAATAAATACCTATAAACATCTAGAAATCGATACACGTCACACGTTTTATGGTTAATAAAGTCAAAAATCATCCTATTTCGTGTACCATTTCGAGCAGCAAATCGTTAATTAACGTTAAAATCGGTTCGAAGGATTCGCTCATTCGACGAGTGTCCCCGGCATTAGTTTCGAATACATGCAACGTGCATTCCCCATGTAGCCGTACATCCGGATGTTAATTCTTTGATAGCATTTGATTTGTCGTTCGAATGGTTCCATGCATTATTATCAAACCTGAATCCTTTTGTATGATTCCTTCCCTTTCCTTTCTCCCTCACCTCTTATATTTACATAACCGATTTTTTTGCAAACAAAATGTTCGCAAATATTTCCCTCTTTCTCAGATTATATTTGCATACGATGTATTTGATAAGAAAAATACAGATTAGGTTGGAATGGGAGTGGTTCAGAAGGGGGAAGGGGGATGAGAAGAGGGTGAGAAGGGAGGAGTGCAGTTTGATGGTGGTGGTCGTATTTACGATACAACGCGTTGACATTGATTTATGAGAAGGAATTAGCGAGTACGTCGATCGACGCATACCGAAAAGCAACCATCTCTCTCTCTCTCTCTCTCTCTCTCTCTTTCACACACACACTCTCTCTATCTCTATTTCTCTTTCTCCTCTGTTGCTTCTGTATCGACGCTAGGCGAACGCAAACGATGGGAACGCGCGTCGTGTTTAATTTTGTAAATGTTTACACGAAATTACGAAACTCTCTTGTAATTCCACCGATATAACGCAGAGGCGTGTTCGTCGCGAGAAATTCACATCTACTATTACTACTACTATTACTACACTACTACTACTACTACTACTAATACTACTTCTATCTTTTTCTCTCTCTCTCTCTCTCTCTCTCTCTCTCTCTTCCGTCTTTTCGTATCTCGTTCTATGAAGATTAAGCGAAGCATTAGGAGAACAGCTCGGAGTCTTCTCTTAAAGCAACGAGCTTCGAAACACAAAATACGTCCTTATTACTAGCGTATTCGTTGTTTGAGCTAACGTTACTGTTGCATCGTTGCTGTTGCATCGTTGCTGTTGCATCCTGTTTCTCATTAAAAGATACGAAAATATATTCCGGATAAAACGTGCAAGTGAGGTATAACATATATATCGTATTTTTCGTATCTCTCTTATTCCAATTCGATATCTGCATACGTGTTGGAGTAAACGAGTAACACAAGCTATAGTTACATCGATGTGATATTAAATTACACTAGGAACTCTGGACGGACGTATGTCATATGTAACATACATACGTAACAATATTACATTGAGTTACCTGAGCCTCCCAAGTGTATTAAATGCGAATCATAAACGGAGTATGGCACCGCGGGACGTTCCGTTGGAACGTGGTGATCAGCGTGAATGGAATTATTATTGGAGTAGTTCAAGCAGGTTTATAAAATATGGACAAACGTGGTAATGGTTGGGACGTTTCCCTTGACCCCGTTCACCTTTCTTCCTTCCTTTCAAATGATCGATATCCACGTAATCTGAATTTTGTGTATTATCCCCTCCTCTTCGATTTTAAACTAATGTTACGTCCAAACGAATAAATTAAACCTACGAGTAAAATTTGAATCCGATTAGTTGGTAGGGTGCCCTATCTATAAGCACACACACACACGCCCGTTCTATACACACAACCCACTGATCAGATTTTAATCGAGCGTGAATAATCGATCGCGTACGAGAGTTTATCATAATTCGATATTCGTCCGGTTCGGGGGCTCTTTTGTGGCATGGAGTTAAAGGGGGAAGGGAGACTCGATAGAAAGCGTGCGACACGCGGAAGTAGGAAGCTTTGGTAAAGAAGGGCTGTTGTAACAAACCAGTGTTCCCTTTCATCCCCGTTTTTCCCCTGCATACGCGTCCTTTCCCACCAAAGCGCGCGTTGATGGTGGTGCTGGTGGTGGTGGTGGTGGTGGCCAGCTTTTAATCGAGAAAAAAATTTCATTGCGGAACGTCCGTTCTGGGGTGAAATTAATTTTCAAGCAATTTCAATCCCCCCTCAAGCCCCGGCTTGCTAAAACCGAGGGGGTAAACGCGAGGTAGAAATGCTTTCGCGTTCGAAAAAGAGGGATAACCTTGTTACATATATTACGTGTAATTAATGTTGTAATATCGAGTGACCAATAATAGGGGAGGAAAAGAATCTGTACTTTAGATAAATATGAATAATTATAAAGTTTATCTCGAGATATATTAAAGTCAAGCCTATTTTTCTTCTTCTTCCTCTTCATCATCAATTACCGATTCAAATATCTCGACACATCGATATTATAGTAACCCTGATAGAAACGTTTGACCTGAATCTGTAATTATATCTAACATGTATCCTAATTGAAGAAATAATTGCTATATAAAGTTAAAGTTTTTTGCTGTATCAGCCTTAACAATTTGTCCCTTTTGTGTCGTAGTTGGAAAATACATCTACCCGCGTGGTTAACAAGAGAATTCGAAACTCGTATTAGGTATCGAAAAGGATCCAATGAGAAATCACTAAACTGATTCTAACGGGGAGACAGACAAACACGTACTTACGCAAACCGTTGGCATACGTTCGAAGGTACCTGTTCTACTTTGTAGCTGTTAGAGTAGAGATTCGTTCGTAAAAGGAAGATACGGGTTTACTTTTCGCTATTTGTTCGGTACGTGGGGGTGGGAGAAGTGGGGGAACGGGGAAAAAAGAGGGGTTAAAGGGAGGAATCGTTGGAAAGGTAACTACATTGGGCTCATTTATTTACGGTAGCAAACTCTCTACGTGGAACTTGCTACATTATCTTCTCTAGATTCTTTTTGTCGGTAGGCACCGTGGTTGCTAGATGAGAATTACGGGATAAGGTTTCTCTTAGAGACTGGTGCAGTTGCACCGATTTCTTTCCTTTACACCGAAGAACCCGTTAAGAATGATAAATACTCGGATTATTTACGTCAAGGGAAATCACCTTTTTTTTTTTATCGAATCTCATTTTCTCGTCTCTGAACTTGCAAAGAAATAATACCTCATTAACCAATCTCTACTAATTTATCAAGAATATTATTATAGGGATCACCTAGCCACCATATTATTTACATGTTTTAGATTTTCAGAAAGGATTGATGAGTAATTCATCTGGCAAGTGAAAAATTCGTGGTTCGATTCCCCAGTCTAGTCAATTCACAATCGTCCTTTTTTTTCCACGAATTCTATATTATCCTTTAAAAATATTATCGAAATTCTGTAAACGTTCACTATAAGAGTGTTATCCTCATCTAGCCTTCCAATATGAATTTTAAATATGTATTTTATGGTTTCTCGCGTTTTCCGTCCCGTCGCCTCGACTCCTCTTTCCTAGTTTTGCGGAATTCACGCATAGATGATGATGAAATCTTTCATGTTAATCCACCTAGGATGTAATTTATCAGACCGTTACTTTGAAGTCGAAGAGAGAAAGGAGATGATAGGTGGGGAAAGGGGAAGAGTGGGTCTGTGTAGGAGTATATCAGTTTCTACGATGCGTTTTTAGTCTGGGTTAGTATCTTGCACATTACGCATACTTCTTCATAGAAATTTTATGAATTGGTGGTAATGGTTATATGTACACATACACACATACATACATCCAAGAATACGAAGAACCATATTCGCCGTAGTCAGTTTCCTTTCTTTCCTCGTTATACGCGTCTGTCTATAAAACCTTATCCTGTTTGCTTAACGAACATTCCTGAACGAGGTGAACGAGGTGAACGAACTTCTTTTTCTTTTTTGTTTCTACCAACCAACAATCCCTCTTCCATAAAAAATACAGAAAAAAACTCCTTGAAAGTAGAAAAAAAAAACAATCGTTTCTTATCAAATTGCTTGTGAAATGTATTTTTGTTTAGTTTGAATGACTTTTTCTCTCCATCTCTCGTCGTGTCTTCTTTATCCAGTTGTTAGAGGTTGGTAGGTTGGTAGGAAGGTATATGGGTAGGTAGTTAGGTAGATATTATATTATATATATATAAAGTAGGTTGTCGCACGATTCGAGAATTTTTACGAAAGGAAGAAGAAGAAAAAGAAGAGGAGGAGGATGAGAATAACAGACGGGATCTCCCACGGGAATCGTTTGCTTCGTTTGTACTCGGCTTCTCTTTGTGATTCGTTTACTCGTTCATGGAAACTTACTTTTTTGCGCGAGTCGCACGTTCTTTTAGAAAAATCGCGACCACGGTGGTACTTCCTTCTTCCTTCGTCCTTCTGTTTTACTCTATCAAAGAAAAAAATATACAATGAAAAAAGAAACATTATGTTCTCGGTATCCTATACTCGAGTATACATTGACTTCATTCCTTCTTCTTCTTGTTTTTTTTTATTGGTCTTATCGTAGCCAACAAGCACGTTCGTGGTTTATAAAATACCTTCTTCAAAAATGTAAGGAAAGGTACATACGTAAGAGATGTTTGTAAAATACGTCGTACAGCATTGAAGGTTACCTGCGTAATATTCTTTCCCCTTCTCCATCTCTCTTTCTCTTTGCAGTATAGAATCGATACCTTGCTCGGGGCGCGAGCTTTTCTTGGGGCGTTCCTGCTACACGTGGAGTAACAAATAACCAGGAATGAGGCTAAATAGGAGGAAACATTCATCATACCTCTAACCGGCTGCTGGTGGCATTGTGCATCTAGCCTAATAGTAATCGTCCCAGTTCGATTGTATTCAACATGTTTGGATATAGAAATATAAGAATCGTAAAAAAAGAAAGACCATGAACGAGAATAAACTAACTTGCACTAGAAACACTTGACTCATTCACACGTCGTAGATATTTTTCTTCCAAAATCGCAAATTACGTGATGTACACCACACATTGATGAACATTTATCGAAGAAATAAAAATGACATGCGGTGCAGGTGTCGGTTTACAAATCTGATCGTTTGTTTATCGAGCTGCAGTTTCCACAATGCAAGCCATTGCATAGAATCATCAGATATCTTGGAAATATTATTAGAATCGATACCAGGATTGTTTCTTACTCTTTAAAATTTTTGTAGCTTGCAATAAATCTTATTACAACGCTGATAAATTATGAAGAATAGATTTATTTTATTTTTTTTTGTGTGGTGGTTTTCCATGGTTAACGAAAATTGGTAGAAAACATCTTCATATCTTTATCTCATTGTCAGCTAAACCCCAATTATACCCCATTTACACTTAGAAGTATTTTAATATCCATTTAGGACCCTTGATGTTCTGTTACAAAGTTTAATTATGGGGTTGACGTAACATATATCTTGTTATTCTAAATTGTATCATAAGGGAGATTTGTCATTGGAAAATTGACAGATTAGATAAAGTTTATTTGAGAATAAATCTTATGGGATGAAAGAGGAGGGGTAGGTAAATTATTTTCAACGTGGATTAAGTGACTCCCAAATTCCGCAATGCAGATGTCATAATGGATATATACAGAGAAAGAGAGAAAGAGAGAAAGAGAGAAAGAGAGAGAGAGAAAACGTCGTCTCCGCAGCGAAACGTTTTCAAACGGTGGCAGTGGCGGCGGCGGCTAGGGCACGTTGGATCAAACGAGAAAAGTTTTACTCGTAGAGATAGAACGAGTGGGTGAGATAAAGAGAGAGAAAAACCTACTAACTGGGAAGAAAAATAAAAAGAGAGGGTGAATTTGAATGATCGATAAAGAATAAAACCTGTGATAACGATTATCACTGCGATAAAAGCAGCTTTCAAAAAAATAAAAATAAAAAAAACCTTAGACCAAGGGAATCCTGTTGTGAAACGTACGAATCGTTTTTATTTTTTCATAGGTTTTTTTTTCTTCTCTCTCTTTCACTCTCTCTCTCTCTCTCACACACACACTTTCTCTTTCTCATTGTCTTATCTTTCTTCCCAGTTTTACTTATTTTTATTTCTTCCTCTTTTTATCTTCAAACATCTTGTCTGTAGAAACGCGAGACTGCTTGTTTTTCGCATGAACGATTTGAAAAAATAAAAATAATAGAAAAAGAGAACTCTCTCTCTGGAAAGATGTATCTTTACTCGTGTCTTTTTTTCTCAAGGCTTAGATATATTTCGAAAGAATAAGAAAAATAAAAGAAACGACGAGTTGCACCAAAGGGTGTACCTTCGGTGGGGTGTGTGTTAGAAAAAAGATGGATCTACGTTGCATTTTTCTCATTACTTCTCGCTACCTGTCAACTATACTACTCTCTTCTTGGTTCTTTCGCAATCTGTAAGCTTGGTGATAGTCATTTGCTATGTCATCGTAACGACAAGGACACCCATTTCGTTTCGTTTCGTTTCGTTTCGTTCCGCGCAAGATGTTATTCTGGATCCTACTCTCGTTGTATCTTCCGAAGTAAACGAGTTTAATTAATTAGATTCCTGAAAGATGAGCCATAATGGATTATGACAATCATGAGCGTTAGTCAAGTTAGACCCGATCATTCATTTTTCTCTCCCCATACAACATCGTCCACCTTTTTCATTGAATCTGTATTTTTTTCTTTTTGAAAGAGAATAGAACGTACCCATATAATATAATACACACATACATACATGCATAGAAATATTTGTTTTTATTTGATGAAAAAGAAATGGAAAAGTTGAGAAGGAAATTTTACACGACGAAAAGCATAACAATTCCGACGCGAAATTCTGAAACGCCGCCCCCCCATCGGTCCCCCCCCCCCCCCCCCTACTCTTCCCCCCTCCTCCTCCCTCATCCCACCACCCCAACTAAATTTCCTGCTACGCTTGAACCGGATTTCGTCCGAATTATTACGTCTGGGTCACTACGAATACCAAGCGGAGTTGAATACGGCAGGACCACCAAGCTCGGAACACCGTGCTGCGCTCGGGGAAAATTTTCTCAAAATTGTAGTCTCCGCCTCGTTCGTTCGTTCGTTCATTCGTTCGTTCGTTCATTTTCTGGCGCATCTTTAAATCTTCCTTCCGTGTGCCGCTTCGTTAACGTCACCGAGACTTTTCGACGGCCAACTCGGCGACTAATGAATTTTTCATATCATTTTCTTTTCTTTTCACTTTTTTTTTTTGTTGTTGTTGTCTTTTTGTCTCTTTTCTCGTCTTTTTTATTTTTTGTTCCTTCTACGCGCCCTTGTTCGTCGGAAAATCGATATTATAATAACGTTTATTTTCAAAATAACAAATATAATTAATTATTTTTATATAAACATTTGCATTTTATTTATATTAATTATGAAAACGAAATATTATATCTCGAAAATCATAATTCGGCGATTTGCGTAATTCTCGTAACGAAAATTATTTTCTTTTCTCTCTTTTTTTTTTTTTATCTCAAATGAATTATTTCTGATCGTTGAAAAAAAAATATGAATTGTCCCGTGATAAATAAATAAAACAAAAAAAAAGGAATAAAAATACATCGAACGATTATCATCCTTTTTTTCATAGATAGTTTTAATCTACGCAAAAATCGGTGACAAGTCCGCCGAGTAAAAAGATGGAGCGGGGTGGGAAGGGGGCTCGATAAAAAAGAGATAATCGTTGAACAAGATTCATGTTGACGTGAGGCCAGATGGGACGTTGAGATAAACGGAAAGAGGGGGTAAGGGTGGGAGAAGAAGAAGAATAAAAAAAGGTTCGATAGAAAAAACGTGAAACACATCGCGATCCTTTATCGAAAGAGAGAGCCAGAGAGAGAAAGAGAGAGAGAAATATGCAGTCTTCGGTTTGGTTTTGTTGGTAAGGTTCGTATTGTTTTGCTACATTTTTTTTCAACTCGGGGAAAGCTAACAAGCGTAGGGATTAGTGCAATAGCGGTGCTATGCGTTGCTTTATGTTACACGCATCTCTCTCTCTCTCTCTCTCTCTCTGATACAGTCTGTCGCGTCCGCGCGATTAATGCACCCGACGACCCCTACGACCGTTAGCTAATTCGCTAATTAATTTCGAAGTAAATTCGTTTGTTAATTACCACCGTCGACGTCGACGAGCTCGTTTAACTCCCGTTTGTTGCCACTCTCTTTTCTTACTTTTATTCTTTCTCTCTTTCTTTTTATACTTTCTTCCTTTCTTTTATTTATTTTAGTCATACCTCTACGGTTCATTCGAGCAACATGAAAAATTCAAATTCCAAAGACGTTTGTGACAACGAGAGAGCTACCAGCAACGCCGAGAAAAGTTCCCCACGATAAAAGCTCCGAGAAGCTTTCAAGTTGCTAGGAAATATTTGCCAAGATCCACTTTATTCTATACGTCCGCGGCGAGGAGGTGCATCGGGCACCATAGAAAGAAAGAAAGAAAGAAGAAGAAGAAGAAGAACTCTAGCGAAGAACAACAAACGATTTCTCTGCGTCACTGGAATTCAGTAGAAACGGCGACAGACCAAACCAGACGATGGACCAACCGGCTGCTGCTGCTGCTGCTTGGTTAGCTAGTCTCCCTAGTCTCCGAGTAAACCACCCACCAACTCACTCACCCACCCAGTCAGCTAGCTAGCTAGCCAGCTAAGCAACCACCGTCGTTGCTGCCGTCATTGCTGCCGTCGTCAACGACGAAGAACAGACTCGAAAGAGACTATGGTCCGTAGACGACCCTAAAAAGCCTTTCCTTCTTTCGGTCAGTGAATATTGCAGTAACCATTAGCCGGCAGTGCGTCCCCCTCCCCCTCTCCCTTTCACTTCCCCTCTCTTACTCTCTCTCCGGCTTTGTTAATTTCCCAGAAGCTTCGCTTCCAACGACCCCTCGAACGATTATCATGAAGCTCGTGTGCACTCCAACGAGCCACGTTTCAAGCTCCACCCTTCTTCTTCTTCTTCTTCTTCTTCTTTTTCTTCCTAACTTCCTACCTAACCACCCACCCACCCAACCACCTACCTACCTTGCTAGCTAGCTAGCTACCTTCGGTATTCTGCCAGTACTTACTACTACCACTACTACTACATAACCCTTGGTCTTGAGATACAATCCCAAAAGGACGATGTATCCCTTTAAGAATCATTTGTCTTCCTTTAAAGCGAACTCACGTTACGGCACCATGGTATACGTTCTACCCGTCTTTATCACCCTAATGGTATATAAAGAAATCCTACAAAAGTATAATGTTACGAGTCTTATTTATCCTTTCATATGTGGGATTTGGATTCTATTTATTTTAATCATAGGTATAGATATATATACATTTGTAGGGATAAATTATAATAGAAACAATATCAACGATTATTATCATTTGCATTTAATTAATCTATATACCAATTGTGGATATATTGTAAATGTACATATGTTTCCGATTGATGTAAATAGAATAGTACATGGGGTACGATTAAAATTGGCGAAACAACTATGAACGTTTATTTCGTACTATTAGAGGATAGCATCTAGACAGCAAACACGAACATTGCATCAAGCTTAACCATAGTCCAGAGATTATAATGAGCCTTCTATACGCCTATGAGCCCTGAATTTGTGCGATAATACAGGATTATAACGTATCGGTCCTCGTCTATCCATGCTACCGATTAGAATCCCTAGTACATTACGTGTCATAACCATTAGAGCGTGATTATACCACGCTTAACTATTTAAACGCGTCCATCATCGTGGTACGCTATTATAATAATACGACAGAAACAGACCACGGAGTTTACATCCCACATAGGAAGCTGATTTTACGACAAGGGAAATTTCGGACAGTGGTCATGGGTGAAAACCATGAATATTTATCAGACTGTAGGATTCTCTTGCGATGCTGTGCTTACTGTTCAGAGTACCTCCCCCATTGTTTCCATGACTTTTTGGGGGAGTTAGAGTATGGGAGAAGGTTTGAGGGAAGACTTAGTTGTGCATAGGATATGAATTGCATTCGTGTGTTTCTCCTTTATATGAAAGACCAATGTTCAGTTTTGGAATGAACATTGTGTAGCAGTAGCAGTACGAAGTAACGCCCACGAACAGGTGGCGGATTGTATCGGAGGATCTTTCCCTAAAGGTTTGCTGTTTCGGTTCTCATCCTGTATTCCAAAGTAGAAGAGGAACACGTATTCCAAGCAATTATCTACCCAACTCCTAACGTGCTCCAAGCGTGGAAAAGAAGAAAGACAAAAAGAGTTAATTACCAGGCGTAGACGAATTAATGGTCTCTTTCTACTTTCCTCGATTGTTCACCTGTACTTCAGTTGCTGATTCAGCACGGAAATGACGTCAAGTTGTTCGATATGCCTTGACTTGACTTGCTTTGCCTTGCTTTGCCTTGTCGTCTCATCTTCGATTTTTCTTCCACTTTCCCTGTTTTATTTTTGTTCTTCTTTTTTTCTTCCACTCATGTCAGTCTTCTTGAGAGTACAACGACCTTGCGTGTTACGGCTATTAACGTTGAGCAGAGACGAGATTTTTTTTAAATGATAACAACCATAAAGAAGCATCGTCTTATCGTTAAATCGTCACGATCTCACCTAACTATATATATATCATTCTTTCTCTCTCTATTTGTTATCGCGTGCCGACAAACCCTCCTCTCTTTCTTTCTAATAATCGATAAAACCCCTTCCCGCGTTAAGTAATGCTCTTCCAAATGACAATTTAACCCTTGGAATTTATCAAGCGGGGGCTTCCTCAATTTTTCCACTAATTACTCTCGGCCGGTGACTTTCTATATGTTTAACGAGCTACGATAAATCGAAGAGCTTTTAAAAGCTTCTATCCACTCGTCACGTTGAGAGTTCTTTTCAAAGTTCACCTACCCCTTTTGCTCATCTTTTTTTAGTGTATAGATACATACGTTATACATATGTAAATCTGTATCATCAGTTTTTGTATATGTTATTTCAATTACACACACACACACTATCATTTATATAAAAATTATTTTCAGCTTATGCTAGAATTTTTAATCTGTATTATATTTTAGACTTCTTATAATTGTATTTTTTATTTTTTTATTAATAGGTTTAATCCCATAAAATAAAATTAAATGAAATGAAATTAAATTAAATTAAATTAAATTAAATATTTTAACATATGTGTATATGTGTTTACTTA
Organism: Mischocyttarus mexicanus; assembly: GCA_023678845.1. Lineage (NCBI taxonomy): Eukaryota > Metazoa > Arthropoda > Insecta > Hymenoptera > Vespidae > Mischocyttarus > Mischocyttarus mexicanus. The sequence goes on from JACGTP010001241.1 coordinate 11,165, forward strand.
TACCAAGATAGGACACATATATACACGAGTCCTACGAAATTATCTGTCGCGATATCGATCCAATGGCTTTTGTGGTTCTTCGACTTGAAGAGGAATACGGGGGCGTTGGGCTGGAGGCCAGGATATGCCGCATTGATTTTAAAATGCTTTGAACGGTGCTCCAGCATCACTACTACTACTACTACTACTACCAACTACCTCCAAAGTCGATCCATCCCTATACTCGTACTACCTTACTTTTCCTGTACCAAAGGACTTTCTCTCCCATTCGTTCGTCGTTTCAAGAAACCTGCCGCTGGTGTGCGGAAAAATGGGATGTCGAAGATGCCGCAAGGAAAAGGAAGATCCAGTAATATGAAAATGATAAAAACGAGACGAATTCTAGGAGACTTCAGGATGAAACGAACGAACACTATCAAAGATGTTACCTAAAAGAAATATTCTAAAATATCAAAGTTAGGGGAAGAAGCGTTATTTTTACTATAGTGATGTGTAACGTTGGAAGCTTTAACGAAGATAAACTTTTAAATAAAGTAGAAAAAAAAGGAAAGGTCAAAAAGGTAGATGTGAAAAAGATAAAAGAGTAAAAAAAAAAGGAAAATAGGTAAACGAGGATGGAAAGGAGGAAGGAAGGAAGGAAGGAAGGAA
>JACGTP010001242.1:0-11791 GCA_023678845.1 Mischocyttarus mexicanus
TATAATATATATAATATATAGTATAATATATAATATAATATTATAATATAATTATATATATATATATATATATAATATATGTATATATATATGTATATGTATATACATGCTTGCATTCGTTCTCATTCATACACGCACACACAGATGCATACATATTGCGTACAATATTTTTATTCGTGTAATTTCGGATGACTTTCAGTCAGAGTTACTTTTTATTCCGAATTGCACTTTTCATCTTTTTTCATCAACTATAAATGATCTTATATATTCTTCTTCTTCTTCTTCTTCTTTTTCTTCTTCTTGTTACTCTTCATTTTTTTTTGTTACCCTTTTCCTTCTTTTTTTCTTTCTTTCTTTATTTATTTAAATATTTATCTTTAAAAGGTTTAATTTAAACAACAAATACACATTTAGTACATTTATTTAAGTAGTAATTTAAAGTCGTACGCAACGTCTTTCAATGATTATTTCTTTACTTTATTTCTTTCTATCGTTATTATATAATAATATATCGCGTAAAGATCGTTTAATTAATTATTAGAAATACAATTTTGTCATTTGACGTAGCGATCGAACAATATTTAAGTTTACTTTGCGATTTAGAAATGGAACGAGAGTTGTCTTTAAGACTAGATACGATCGTTCCCTTTTTTTTAATGGTATAATAATATTAATCATTTGTTGTTGAACGTTTTCCCTTCACCTCCACCCCACCCCCTTCTCCTCATCCTACGTTTTTAAAAAATACGCAAGCGGAGCAAAAATACGAACTAAGCGTGCACCGCATCATCTTTGTTCGTTTCTTTTTTCTTTCTTTCTTTCTATTTTATTCCATGTTTTTTTTTTTCTCTTTTCTTTCTTATAAACCTTTCAACTAAAAAGATTAGTAAAAATAAGTGTTGCGTTGAACATCCATCAACATCAAGAAAACGTACAAATCTTTTATTACATTTTCTATTCTTTCCTATCTTTCCTTTACTTTTCTGTTTAATCTAAATTCTCCCATTAATATTCTAAGTCATCCTTAGATCATTTATCCGTACCCTTTTTATTACCGCAATCTTTGTGACCTGCACTTTTCTTCCTTTTTTTTTTTGTAATTCTCATTAATCCTTTTAACCATTTATTATTTTGGTTTGCAAGGATATTAAATATATTTATTTAATTACTTCTTCATTACTTCTTCTTTCCTTCTTCTTCTTCTTCTTCTTAAATTCGCCAGTTGGCATAACGACGATACTTTGGCTCGAGCTGTTTCATCGTTTCCTCGAGTTCATTTATTTCATCTTCATCATCCTCGTCAATTGTCTCGTCGTCTTCTTCTTCTTCCTCTTCTTCTTCATCTTCTTCATCTTCGTCATCTTCGTCATCGGTCTTCTGGTGGTCTGCATTACTTCGGGCTACAAATGATAATTAATTAATATTCTATTTTATACTAAACACTAAGATAAATCTCAATAAAAAAAAATAATGTATAATATAATATTACTACTCTCGCGGTTCTTTTTATTTGTATCTAATTTATTTGAATTTTCTTTTATCTAACATAAGCCGAACTACTACCCATTTATATTTTGATCTTTTCTTTTTAAATATCTGGTACAGTAAAATAAACAATTATAATTAAAGAATAGTATTATTAAATTAACATGATACTGTATCAAAATTTCATTTAGTTCTTAAAGAAAGAAGAAGATCTTAACAATATAAATTAAAACATATTAACCCAGTGAACACAAAACGTTAATATGACGTAAGATTTACGTAATTTTAATAATTTACGTAAATTTACGTAAATCTTACGTCATATTAACGTTTTGTGTTTACTGGGAATTAATCTCAATTGTAAATTATTGAAAATAAAATTCATTCTAATTCAGTTTTAAGGAGTAAAAAAGACTTGATTTGTTTTATGATTTTATCACGTGAAGATACATAATAAAATGATATTTTTACTTTACTGTACCAGTAATATGATTGTTCTATTAGCTTTTATATAATAGAGCTTAGTAAATGGATTTGAGTTTATCTAGATTTTCATTAATGAAGGATATGTCTGATAAATGATATGAATAATGATTTAAAATGAGGGCCATATTACCCTTTATGATTTAAAAGAAGAAAAAAAGTAATATAAATAAAAAATATATATGCGTTTTTGATTAGTCAGGCAAAGACATTACTGTACGGTAAAAGCGTGGCATAGAATAAAGGATTAATTAGAAATAAGAAATTAAGAAGCGAGTATATAAATAGTAGTCTTTTAAAACGAACGTAGAAAATGATGGAACGCCAGCCAATCCAATTTTCTTCTGGCACACAGCATGTATGTATTTATATATTTATTGGAGGCACTATTTTAAAAAAGAATTATTGATATTCCACAACACGTTCCATCAAAATGTATTTAGAATATGCGGCAATTAATTGGTCCCATCGACGACACACATTTTGCAGAAATTAAAATATGACACTTGCGTATAATATGATGAATTGCGGGCCTAATCAATAATCGTTGAGTTTGCAAATAAAATATATATGATGAAGGCATGTTATGCACCGAGTTGTTAAAATTTGTTCATATACATTGCAGAGCGTTCTACATAATATATATATATAGTAGTATGCATTAGATATGTATCGAATATTTTTGTTTTATTTTATTCTTATTGGTTTTATTATTTTTTTTTTTTGGCCTTCATGAATGCAAACAATAACATTGCAGTGTATGGTTTATGCATACTTAAAGATTTATGAAAAATCATTAAACTATAATGTCAATAGTGTCAAAAGCTGCAGACAATAAGATTTGTTATCGACGAAATCAAAACTTGCAGAATTGGCATTTTTTTATTTTTTTTGGTTTGATTTTTCATTCTGGCAATGCATTAACGTTAGTATCCACAAGTTAAACAATAATTCATACAAACAATGAGAATGCATCAAAGAGCGATTTTACCCCTTAAAACTGTGACACTGATTAGAAAATTATTGATTTCTAATTAAGAAATGCGTTTAGAAAAATATCATTCGTACAACTTGTATATTATTTTATCTTGATCTTGTAAGAAGAATATTTCAATAGATTGATTTTATAAATATTATTATTCCGCCGTATATATGTATGACTTACCTTGTAACATGAAAAACTACAGGCGGTTCAGCTACTATCCTATCATCTTCTTCAGAATTAGTTCCAACCACCGTGTTATTCGTGATTTCTATTCCACCTATCGAGCACGTAGACGTGACCACTGCGCATTTGACCATATCAAGATACGAATAATCTACTTCACTTACAGCGTCATTATTTGTCGGTTGTATACGTTCAATAATATCAGATTGAAAATCTGTGAGATCATTAATGCGCTTACAAGGGGGACATTCAGCGTTGTCGTTGACATTGTTGGATGATTTGTTCTTCGTGATTTCAGTTTTAGTAGTATCGTTCGTGCTAGGATTAACTTTAACACATACCAATGAACATTCACTTTCTATTCCGGAATCAACGCTTTCCTGGAAACTTTCTTTGTGTTGCGGCTGAACGACCTCTGGAATGTTATCTTCTGAAGTTGACAACAAATTGGATTCCTCGATTCCTGAATCTTGGCTATTCCTATGAATATTTTCGGGTTTTTCAATAATTAAAGTTGTTAACGAATGAGATGTCTGAGGTAGATCGAAAAATGAAGTTTCTATTTCTGGTGCATTATTACTCTGTTGCCATGCATCAGAAACTATGCTAGGTGAAAGTGTTCCTTCGTCTTTAACAGAGTTTCCATAGTTAGATATATCGGTAATACAAAATATAAGATCTTCAGAGTCTGATTTTTCAAAATCTTGAAGAGTTTTTTTAACAGAGGCAGAAACATTTCCTTTAGTCTGTGGCAATATTACAGTTGGAAGTTTAGTAAAGTCGGATTCCTTACCAGAAGGTTTATTTATATTATTTTCTATATAATTGTTAACTTTAACATCTTTAGATACGGTCGGACATGCATCAACATTATTTGGCTTAGATAACAATGTCTCCTCTGTAATAAGATTATTCAATTTATCCTCTTTCCATAAATCAATTACAGCATCATCCTCCTCCACCACCACCACCACCTCCTCCTCCTCCTCCTCCTCCTCCTCCTCCTCCTCCTCCTCCTCCTCCCTCGTACAGCAAGCAATTGGATGTATTTGTGCATTAAAATTATTAAAATCCTCAACATTATCTTTAGAAGTAAGACTTAATTCAGATATACATGATTTTATTTTACTATTTACAACAGTTGTACTCTTTGAATGTGGATCTATATCCACATGGCAAGTATTTGCTCCTATATCCTGACTCGATGAATCGTTCAAATCGACCCATCTTTCATTTTCATCGTTAACATTAACACTACATATTTTGGTAACTTCGTTAGTAAAATTTTTCTTTTTTTCTACATTAATTTCTAATAGATCATCATGATTTATCATTGAAATATCATTTACACCATGGTTATTATAATCATCCACGTTTATATTTGATGCTACTTTGTCATTCTTACAAGAACAAGTATTAAGAAGCAAAGATTCTCCAACATCTTTTTCATAAGTAGTCTGCAAATTTACTGATTCATCGAGCATACTTACAATATTTACATTATCTATGACTTTTATATCACATGTCACGTTACAAGATGAAGAGTTTTCATCACTAGTCAAATTAATACTGTCAGTCAAACTTCTATCACATACTTTTTCTATCTTTACAGAATCTATGTTCCCCACCGATTCATATTCTATGGTTTCTTTCTCAAGAACATTTTCACTTACTTCTAAAACAGAGTATTCAGGTATATCCTTTAACTTAGGTATACATACAGTCATCTTGCTCTCTGGAACATTTATCGATGAAGCACTATGTACAGTTTTAGAGCAAGCTTTTACTACCACATTTAAGGTAACACTGTTATTTTCTTCTGTTATTAAATCTCTGTTAGCATGCCCTTCATCTTTTAATTGGACATTATCAGGTAACGTTTGAATATTTAAACTAGATACACTAGCTTCATCCTCTTTATCGCTATTTAAGAAATTTTTACTATCGTAACTGGATGATTCTAAACTAGTATTATGTAATGATTTTTCTTTTAAATCTTTCTCTTTTATTTTTTCTTCATTACATCCCTGATCTAGGTGCTTCGTTATTTGATTTGAGCACTTTTTTGATGACTGTTGTTCTGAGGCATTAGTATTAGTAGTCTCAGTTTTAAATGAAGCAAACATATTTGTTAAAGTTTGTATACTTGGTAATTGGGTTACATTTAATGACTTTAACGGTTTACTTTTACTCGGTAAAGATATAATGTCTGCAAATGTTCCAGAAGTATTACTTTTACAAATAGCTTTACCATCTTTGAAATACTGATGAAATTTATCGCCAAATGCTAATACGCTATTTACACTACCTTGCAATAAATTTCGAAAATCTGTTTGACTGATATTCGGTGTATCTGAAAAAAAATTGCCTTTATTTTGAAACAAACTAGGAAGCTTTTCTAAACCAGAAGTGTGCTGCTTCTGAACCGGAGGAGTAGTTTTATTTTCTAATAATGGAACTTGTGATTTTGCAGATAAAATATCTTCTACCGATTGTTGCAGATTTGGCTCTTCTTTATTTAAATCGATAAGATCAACTTTTTCGTTATCAACGCTTACTTCGTCAATATTATCTTTCAAATCGACCTGTAGATCTTGTACAATTTCACTTTTACAATAATCAGTTTTCTTAAATATTAATTCCGAAGTATCTATTATCGTTTCTTCTTTTAGAGGATCACTTTGATTGTCTTTAGAATCTTCCTTATGTTCGACAGTATAAAGATTTAAGTTATCTTGAGTATTAACTTCACTAGAATTGTTACTAGCAGTGAAACATTCATTTGTACTCTGTTCATTTATATTATCAGATATATTCAATGATTGTATACTATCATGTTTATTATTATTATTAATTGGAATCGTGCTAATTTCACTATTTATTGCAATTTCTTGTGCACCATCGTGTTTATCAATTGTCTCGTTATTTGTTTCTGTCTCTGATTTAAATACATTGTCCAAATCGTCCGAATCCGCAGACTCTACTGAATCGATTTTAAAGTTGAACCCAACGGTAACATTAGATTTAGATGATGCGAAAACAGACTTAGGTGTAGATGTACAACTTGATGATGACGATGACGATGATGATGATTCAACGAGTGACACACGAAACCTAGATGTTCCACTTGTGGAAGGAAAGAAACACGTGGACATTGGTCCTAGCGATGTTGGAGTTACAGGAGATGATGATGTCGAGGAATCTGTGGAACGTAACGATGTTTCTGAAACTCGAGACACCACAAATCGACTTCTAGAAGGACTTGGTATTGGGCTTGCAACAGGTGAGGGGATAGGACTAGGAGCCGGGGAACGGAGGCGACCCCCACTAGTACGTTTTGGTTCAAGCGTCGATCGCCCTGTATCCTCGGTGGTTACTGAAGTCATGGGTGATGGAGAACATGGCAGTGTCTGACAAGTAAGCGAGATCTTACGGGAACTCGCGCTAAAGAATCTGCTATGATGTCTTGGACTTTCTGAATCCCCAATATTCTCATTAAGCTGTTGATTTTCTTTATTACGTGCACAATAACTTCTAACTTCCTCCAAAACATCCATATACTGATGCAACGTTCCATCCTACAAATTATTTCAAGAGAAAAAAAAAAAGAAATCAAACTAATATTTATCTATCCAAAAGATATTTCTCTATTCAATTAATTTCTAAGAGAAATTATACATACTATTTTTATTCGAGGCTTGTCATCTAAATCCAATTGTACGACACTCTTGTTCTTCTGCATTGCTGAGCTAAGTGCTTTCATTCCTGTCATCTGTATACTATTATCTCGCAGATCTATCCTCTGTGGAAGAAGCATATAAAAAGATTAACAAGCTAATTATCACAAAGATTAATTTTAATTAACACGTTGAGCGCGGCGCCAGTCCCCTGGGACCAGCGCTAAACTTTTATCCGGGATGGCGCCGGTCCCTTGGGACCGGCGTTAGACTTTTCCTTAGGCCAACATTTGTCCGGTGGGACCGACAGTATTAAAGTTAAAAAATAAATGTCGCCTGAATGAAATGTAGTCAAATATGGTTTTAATAAGCTTTATTAAAACATTCTAAGCAAAAGTATGGCTGGTATTTACATATGTAACAAAATGTTACAACCTTTTTTGTTAAATTTTTGGCTATCTTGGGCCCTCCTTATACTGGCTCGCTGCCGGCAGAGCGGAAAGGTTAGAAATATTGGCTCCGCGCTCAACGTGTTAATCAGATATCACATACCTGTAAAACTTGATTATTTTCAATGATATCAGATAAAGCAATTATTCCACTACATGTCAGATCAGTGGATTGCATTCCCAATTGTAAAAGAATACGATTTTGTTTAAGCGAATCCTTTACAGTGATTAACATTTCACTGGTTAACATGTTCTGTCCAATATTTAAAGTTTCCAATGTCCTTGACAATGACTGTGTACATAATACATTTTTCTTTTATTATACAAACCTATATACAAATATATGTACAAAATAATTCAATAAATTCAATAACTTACAATAATACGAGACAAATACGGAGATGATTTTTTAGTAAGGCGATTATTCCATAATATAAGTATACTCAATCCTTTGCCATCTTTATCTTCTTGAACTTGATTAATAAGTCCTTCTAATAGATCATGTACACCATCATCTTGAATATTATTATTACTAAAAAAAAAAAGAAGAAAAAAAAGAACAATGTATTGTGTGTAAGAATTAAAATAATTTATTATTAGGTGTACAAATAAATTTCCGCCGTTCTTATTAAAAAATTAAGCATTTAATGATTTTAAATGATGTAAAATTGCTTGCTGAGTTACTCCTAATATAAGTGCCTGTTTTTTTGTTGCGTTTGGCACGAATTTTCAACCAATAATGTTTCTAATTCTGCGTATTCGTACATTTTCAACCTCCCCTTACGTATTTTGTCTTCGACGTAACAGTCTCTGTTCTTGAACTATAAAAACCATTCATGAAAACTTCTCTGACTTAAAAAAAGCCTCGACATATGCCTCTACAAGCAATCGATGCTCATCTGATGCAGATTTCTTTAAATTAAATAATTTAATCAAAAGTTTCCGCAAATGATGCTTATTCGGCTCAAAACACGACATTTTCTAACGAAAAAAAATATCTGTTATCGATACAAAATTACTAATATACCAAGATTATGTTGTCGAGAGATGTCAAACCCTACGATATGACGTTTTACATGAGACAATTTTAACCATAATTTAATCATAAAGCCATATTTTGTTGAACGGCGTAAACTTATTTGTACACCTAATATATATTACTACTTATAGTATATACTATATTATTATATATATAATAATATTATTATTATAAATATTACTATTATAATATATAATATTATAATATTATAATATATATAATATTATATTATTATTATATTAGGTGTACAAATAAGTTTCCACCGTTCTTATTAAAAAGTTAAGCTTTTGATGATTTTAAATGATGTAAAATTGCTTGCTGAGTTATTCCTAATATAAGTGCAAGTTTTTTTTTGCGTTTGGCAGGAATTTTCAACCAATAATATTTCTAATTCTGCGTATTCGTACACTTTCAGCCTTTCGTTACGTATTTTATCTTCGACGTCACAGTCTCTGTTCTTGAACTATAAAAACCATTCATGAAAATTTCTCTAACTTAAAAAAGCCTCGAAATATGCTTCCACAAGCAATCGATGCTCATCAGATGCAGATTTCTTTAAATTAAATAATTTAATCAAAAGTACCCGCAAATGGTACTTATTCGGCTCAAAACACGACATTTTCGAAGGAAAAAAAATATCTGTTATCGATACAAAATTACTAATATACCAAGATTATGTTGTCGAAAGATGTCAAACCCTACGATATGACGTTTTACATGAGACAATTTTAACCATAATTTAATCATAATGCCATATTTTGTTGAACGGCGATAACTTATTTGTACACCTAATATATAATATTGTAATTAATTATTTAATTTTATCTACCTAATATCAAGTAATTGTAAATGATTATTGAGCCTTAATAAAGATCCAAGCTGTATAGCATCATAAAAATCAAGTCCATTGTCAGCTAAGTAAAGTTCTCTTATCCCTGTATTCATTTTCAGAGCTGTAACTGTTACAACGCAACAAACATTATAATCCCAATCAATAATAAGTTTACTTAATATTATTAATTATAAGAAAACTTAATTTTTATTATCGTTTTCTATTACATATGAATGATCAGATGTTCGCTACAAAAAGAAAGTTTTTTTTAAGCACAAAGAAAAGCAATTGTATCGAACAATGTTAGAGAATAACGGATACAATTAATTAGTTGTTACATTAATACCAAATATTAAAAATAGATTAAGTTTCTATAAAGTTGCACTTACAAGAAAAATAAAAGTACATTCAACATTGATAAATCAAGAGTGACATTGTGAAAAAATGTTTTTACAAGCAAACGTTATTTTTTTTTTTAATATAAAAAATAAATTTATAAAAAAAATATGGGCGCAGGAAAACAAGATGAGAGTAAATGAGAAGAAAACAAAGATCATGATTTTCAGAAACGGAGGCAAGGTTAAGAAAGGGGAGGAATGGGAGATTAATAAGACAAAAGTGGAGGTAGTAAGGGAATTTAAATACCTGGGATATTGGTTCACAAATAAAAATTCGGTTTGGGTGCATGGTAGGAAAACAGCTGGGAAAGCGCAAAAGGCGGCGAATATAGTATGGGGAATTTGGAAAAGGGCAGGGAGAAATTGTTTGGAGGATAGGCTATTCCTTTTGGACTCATTCGTGAAAGCAGGGGTTATGTATGGAGTAGAGGTATGGGGGTTGGGAGATATAAAGATGTTTGAAAGGATACAGAGCAGATATTGTAAAATGGCATTAGAAGTGAACAGGACAACGCCAAATTATATATGGAGAAGAGAACTAGGAATCCCAACTATGAAATTCATGATTAGGGAAAGAGCGCTGCGTTATATCAAGGAGGTGTTGGAAATGGAGGATTCAAGGTGGCCAAAAATATGTGTGATGGAAGAAATAAGAGCCATAACGAACGGTAAATCCTCAAAATGGAGGGAGAGGCTAGTCAGTGTGCTGAGGGAAATGGGTAGCGAGGACTTGATAGAGTTGATAAGGGAAAGAAGAGATCGTGGGAGGATAGGAGAGAGGATAAAAATGGTACTTGAAGAATTGAAAGAGAGAAGCCTAAGGGAAGAAGAGGAAAAAATTAGGGAGTCAGAATACAATAGTTTGTATAAGCATTTAATGGAAAGCGATGAAAGGCCATGGAAGTATTGGTCAGAAGAAGGAATAGGGGGAGGGGTAAAGGAAGTTTGGGCAAGGGTAAGATGTGGCAACTTTGGAACAGCAGGAAAGAAAGGAGAAAAGGACTGGAAATGTAGGTTATGCAGAGAGCATGTAGAGACGTTGGAGCATCTGATAATCTGTGATAGAGGAAGGGAATTGATTTCCGAGAAGGGAAGGAAGGAAATTGAGGAGTGGATGGCTGGTGTAGAGGAAGGTTCTATAAGAGGGGAGTTAATAAACATGTTAGGCGGTAAGATTCAGGTCGGGATGTGTGAATTTTTCAGGGAAGTAGAGGAACTGTGTAAAAGGAGGAGGGTAGAGGAGGATGGGAGGGAAGGCGAAGACGAACTCGCGTGAGATTTGGGTAGTTTTAATTTTTAGATAGTATAATTTTAAGATTGATGATAATTAGTGGTAGACGAGGGGTGTGTTAAGAGTAAACCAAAAATGTAAGATAATTATAAGTGAAATAATGATAAGACATTGTAAAAAACTTTGTAAGTTGTGCAATAAAAACCTGATTATATATATAAATTTATAAAAAATAATATTAAATAAATAATTAAACATATATGCAATATGAGATAAATATTTCATTCAATACCATTTGATTAATATTAAAATAAATATATGATGTATATATAAAAGATTTTATATTATAAATTTGTTGTGTACAATACATTGGAGTAATATGTGGACCATACAGAAACACAAAAATAATATATCTTGTATAATAATTAATAAAAGGTACAAGTAATATAATATATAATAGTACTATAATTTAATTAGGATTAAAATCAAATATCTTAAATAAATTATTATCTACAGATTGAGAAAAATAATAAACTGGATTATAATAAATACCTAATGTGGCGATAGGTCTTCCTGAAAGTCCACAATTTTCTAATTTAAGGACGTGTAGATGGTAGACTAATCGTAATGCGCGGCTCAAAATATTCATGTACTGTTCATTAAGCGTTACATCCTTAGCTTCAAGCTGTTCTAAACATTGGGTCTAGACAAATAATGATTTTATTAATTATACACGAAATAATAATAATAATAATAATAATAATGTATGAATAAACAAAGGAGAAAAAAAAATTAATCTCATACAACTTTTACCATAATATATTGAAAGTATTTATTAACTATTTACCCAGTTAACATAAAACGTTAATATGACGTTAATATGACGTCATTTTTGAAAAATGACCTAAATCGAACGTTAATGTGACGTTAATATGACATTTTTGAAAAATGACCTAAATCGAACGTTAATATGACGTTAATATGACGTAATTTTTGAAAAATGACCTAAATCGAACGTTAATATGACGT